>CAUYRT010028464.1:0-17275 GCA_963574885.1 Lepilemur ruficaudatus
AGCAATCAAAATGAATAAAATGGTACATGCTACAACAGGAATGGGGCTCAAAAACATTAAGCTGACAGAAAGAACCCACACACAAAAGACCACATTCTGTATGATTGTGATTACAAGAGAAGTCCAGAAAAGATGAATCTCTAGGGACAGAATGGAGATTAATGGTAGTCCGGGGCTGGAGGGGATTGAGGAGTGACTGCAAACAGTATGAAATTTTGGGGTGGGGTTAATGGAAATGTGTTTAAATTAGAATGGGATGAGGGTTCCATACCTCTGCAAATAGATTACCAAGGATGGAATGCACACTCACAGGATTACATTACTGTGGCTCAGCAGGCTGGGTCTCCAGATCATCGAGGCTTCTGAGAGGTGCCTGAAGTCTGAGAAATACATCCCAGGCGACCAGAGAGTAGCAGCTGCTGTCTGCATGGATCTCTCAGCCTGGACTCCCAGTGCTTCCCACAAATCGTGGCTTTTGGGAGGTCCCTGAAGTTTCATGAATGTATCTCAGGCGGGCATCACACTGTCCAACACCACTTGCCTCTCTTGTCCTTCTGCCTTCCAGGAGGCCTGAGATTCCAAGAGTGTGGGAGGGTGCAGCGCCACCTCCTCTTCCCTCCAGGGCAGGACAGATCAGCCGAGTGGGGCGGGTCTGACTGGGTCACCAGGGCCTTGGAGCTGGTAAGAAGCAGCAGGTGATTTGCAGTCCCACCAGCAGTGTAAGAGTGTTCCTGTCTCTCCACATCCTCACCAGCATTTGTTATTTTGGGATTTTTTGATAGAGGCCAATCTCACTGGGGTTAGGTAATATCTCACTGTGGCTTTGATTTGCATTTCTCTAATGATTAGTGATGCTGAGAATGTTTATATATGTTTGCTGGCCATTATTCTGTCTTCTTTTGAAAAATTTCTGTTCATTTCCATTGCCCACTTATTGATGGGGTTGTTTGATTCTTTTCTTGTTGATTTTTTAAAGTTTTAGATAAATTCTTGTCATCAGCCCTTTATCAGATGTGTAGAGAGCAAATATTTTCTTCCATTCTGTAGGCTATCTATTCCCTCTAATGAAAGTTTCTTTGGCTGTGCAAAAGCTTTTTAAATTGATCAGATCCCATTTATTTATCTTTGTTGCTATGGTGATTGCTTTGGGGGTCTTCTTCAAAAATTCTTTGCCTAGCCCAATGTCTGAAAGGCTCTTCCCAACATCTTCTTCTAGAATTCTTAAGGTTTCTTGCCTTAGGTTTAAGTCTGTTATCCATCTTGAATGGATTTTTGTGAGAGTTGAGAGGTAAGAATCCAGTTTCATTCTTCTGTATGTAGCTATCCAGTTTTCCCAGCACCATTTATTGAAAAGGGATTCTTTTCCCCAATGTATATTTTTGTCGGCTTTGTCAAAGATTAGATTACCATATGCAGATGGTTTAATCTGTGGTTTTGAACTCCTGACCTTGAGTGATCTGCCCACCTTGGCCTCCCAGAGTGCTAGGATTACAGGCGTGAGCCACCGCGCCTGGCCTGGTTTCATCTCTGGATTCTCAGTCCTGTTCCAAAGATCTGTCTCTGTTCTTGTGCCAATACCAAGCTGTTTTAATGATTATTGCTTTGTAGTACAGCTTGAAGTCTGGTAGACTGATACCTCCCAGTTTGTTCTTTTTACTTAAGATTGCTTTGGCTATACCAGTTCTTTTCTGGTTCCATACAAAGTGTAGAATTATTCTTTCTAGATCTATAAAGAATGACGATGGTGCTTTAATAGGGATTGCATTAATTCTGTAGATCACTTTAGGTAGTATTGACATTTTAATGATCTTGATTCTACCAATCCATGGCCAAGGTAGATTTTTCCATCTGTTTATATCTTCTACAATTTCTTTTCTTAGTGTTTCATAGTTCTCCCTGTGTAAGTCTCTCACATCTTTTGTTAAATATATTCCTAGATATTTAATTTTCTTTGAGGCTATTGTAAAAGGTATTGTGTTTTTGATTTGAGTTTCAGCTTTACTGTTATTGGCATATGTGAATGCCTCTCATTTGTGTGCATTGATTTTAGAACCTGAGACTTTACTGAATTCATTTATCAATTCTAGGAGTCTCTTGGATGGATCCTTGGGGTTTTCTAGATATAATATCATATCATCAGCAAAGAGCGAGTGTTTCATCTCATCTACCCCCATTTGTGTGCCCTTAATACCTCTCTCTTGTCTAATGGCTGTAGCAAGGACTTCAAGCACTATGTTGAATAGAAGTGGGGATAGTGGGCAGCCTTGTCTAGTTCCAGTTCAAAGTGGGAGTGGTTTCAATTTTTCCCCATTCAGTATGATATTGGCCATGGGTTTGTCATAAATGGATTTGATTATTTTAAGGTATGAGCCATATATGCCTATTTTTTTGAGTTTTTATCATAAAGATGTGTTGCACTTTGTCAAATACTTTTTCTGCATCTATTGAGAGAATCATATGGTGTTTGTTCTTGCTTCTATTTATGAGGTAAATTGCATTTATAGATTGGCATATGTTGAACTAGCCTTGCATCCCTGGAATAAAGCCCACCTGGTCATGGTGAATTATTTTTTTGATGTGCTGCTGAATTCTATTAGCTAAAATTTTGTTGAGGATTTTTACATCTATATTCATGAGGGATATTGGTCTGTAGTTTTCTTTTTTTGTTGTGTCCTTTCCTGGCTTTGGTATCAAGGTGATATTAGCTTTGTAGAATGAGTTAGGGAGGATACCATCTTTCTCAATGTTGTGGAATAATTTCTGTAGTATAAGTATGAGTTCTTTTGTGTATGTTTGGTAATCATGAAGTGTAGCCATCTGGTCCAGGACTTTTCCATTTTTGGAGGTTTTTAATTGCTACTCCTATTTCTGAGCTTCAGATTGGTCTATTCAGAAATTCTGTTACCTCCTAGGTGGACTTAGGGAGGTTGTATGTTTCCAGGAATTTGTCCATTTCCTCCTCATTGTGTAGTTTTGGGCATATAGTTTTTTATAGTAATCAAAAATAACGTTTTGTATTTCTGTGGTGTCCGTTGTGACTTCTTTTTTTTCATTTCTAATTGAGTTTATTAGAGTCCTTTGTCTTTGATTTCCTGTCAATCTAGCAAGAGGGCTGTCAATTTTGTTTATCTTTTCAAAAAACCAGCTTCTGGTTTTGTTGATCTTCTGTATAATTCTCTTGTTCTCAATTTCATTTAATTCTGCTTTGATCTTTGTTATTCCTTTCCTCTACTAGGATTGGAATAGGTTTGCTCTTCCTTTTACAATACCTTGAGTCTATTTATTAGTTTATCAATTTCTAAACTTTCTGTTTTTTGGATGTGAGCATTTATTGCTATTAGTTTTCCTCTCAGGTATGCTTTTGCTGTATGCCACAGGTTTTGATAACTTGTGTCTCCATTATTATTTAGTTCAAAGAAACTCTTGATTTCCCTCTGTATTTCCTCCTTGACCCAATCGTTATTCAACAATAGATTGTTTACTTTCCATGACTCTGTAAAGTGGTGAGTGTATCTGTTGAAATTTAACTCTAATTTTATACCACTATGATCAGAGAAGATACATTGTATAATTTCTATTTTTTTGAATTTGTTGAGGTCTGATTTGTGACCTAGTATGTGATCTATTTTGGAGAAAGTTCCATGGGCTGCTGAGAAAAATATAAATTCAGCCTTACTTCGTTGGAATGTTCTGTAGAGATCTGTCAGACCCTTTTGTTCAAGAGTTCTGTTTAAGTCCATTATTTCTTTGCTTATTTTCTGTTTGGAGGATCTGTCCAGTTCATTCAGTGCAGTGTTGAAGTCCCTGCTACTATGGAATTATTGCATAGCATGCTATTTAGATCAGACAAAGTTTGCTTTATATAATTGGGTGCATAAATATTAAGAATTGTTAAATCTTCTTGTTGGATCTTCCCGTTCACCATTATAAAGTGGCCATCTTTATCCTTTTTTACTTTTGCTATTTTAAAGCTTATGTTATCTGAAAATAGTATAGCTCCCTCTGCTTTCTTTTGACATCCATTTGCTTGGATGATAGTTTCTCATCCCTTGACCTTCAGCTGGAAGGCATCTTTGTGGGTTAGACGCGTTTCCTGTAGACAAAAGATACCAGGCTTGTGGATTTTCATCTATTGTGCCAGTCTATGTCTCTTCAGAGGACAGTTTAAGCCATTCACATTTATTGAGAGGATTGAAATTTGAGGAAGATTTCCAATCATATTGTTGGTTAAAATCCTGTTGTTTTGTTTTACTCCTTGAGCCATCATGAAGACCAAGTTCTAGCCTTTAACTATTGAATGATTTTACTTTGAGGAGTGTCTATTATGCTGTTTGGTGTGTAAGGCAGGTCTGAGAAATTCCTGTAGGGCTGGTCTAGTCTTTGCAAATTCCTTCAGTGATTGCTTGTCTGAGAAGGACTTTATTTCTCCCTCATAGATGAAACTTAATTTTTCCAGATAAAGAATTCTGGGTTGGGCATTATTCTGTTTAAGTAGATTAAGGATAGGCACCTAATCCCTTCTGACTTGTAAAGTTTCAGTTGTGAAATCTGCAGTTAGTCTTATAGGCTTTCCTTTGTAGATTATTTGTTGCTTTCATCTCACTGCTCGGAGAATTGCTTCTTTCATGTTTACTTTGGTCTGCCTAATAACCACGTGATGAGGTGATTGCCTTTTCACATTGAGTCTCCCAGGAGTTCTATGTGTTTCTTGTACTTGGATGTCAAGATTTCTGCCCAGGCCCAGCATATTTTCCTCCAGTATTCAATGAAATAAGTTTTCCAGTCCTTGTGAATTTACTTCTTCTCCATCTGGTATCCCTGTGCATCTACGATTTGACCTCTTTACATAATCCCACATTTCTTGCATGTTTTTGTCTTGTCTCTTGTTTCTGTATTCTCTTTCTTCCTCTAATTTGTTTAGTGCATATGCATTATCTTCAAGCTCTGAGATTCTTCCCTCTGCATGATCCATTCTGTTCCTGAGGCTTTCCACTGTATTTTGGAATTCCTTGAATGCCTCCTTCATTGCCAAGATTTCTGTTTGGTTTTTCCATAGTATTTCAATTTCTTTGAAGAATTTTTCATTCATTTCCTGAATTGTTCTTGTGGTTTCTTTATGTTAGGATTCTATTTTCTCTTCAATTCCATTGAGTTTTCTTACAGTCCATATTCAGAATTCTTCCTCTGTCAGTTTAATCATATCATGTAAGTTGGTGTCACTTGATGGAAATTGAGTATTTTCTTTTGGAGGTGATTTTTTTCTCTGATCTTTCATGTTTCCTGTGATCTTTCACTGATTCCTTCTCATCAGGCTACTTTGTTGTTGGAGGTGGTGGGATTGGTTTATGGACTAAATTCTGGGATTTCAAAGGGACATTTCTTGACAGAGCTGGGGAGATGTGCTCTGGTCCTGTATTGTCTTAGAGGAGTTTTAGCCTGTGGGTTATCTTTGACCTCTTGTCTTCACCTTCTCTTTACAGAGATTAGTGAGTTTGGATACCTTGCTTAGACTCCCAGAAGTTGGATCACTCTTGTGTGCGTGACTCCACTATCAACCACTAGTTTGAGGTGGGAGGCACTGTGTTGGGCTATCAGGTTACTCTCTCTTTTGTTGCTTGTGGTTTTTGTGGAGGAGTTATCAAGGTATTCCAATACCTTTGTAATGGGCTTTAAACCCCTAAATGGGATATATAGGTATCTCAGTCTTTCGGAAATGTCATGCCACTCCCAAGGGTTCCTTGAGCCCTGTTATCACTTTAGGTGGGGTGAGAAGAGCAACAGATACCAGCAAGCCTAAGAGAGTATACTTCAGAAATTGCTTGATCTGTAGCTAGGGGGGAGCTGCTAATATGTTATTCAGAGTTCTTTTGCCACTGTTGCAGAGCAGCTCCTGGTGGGGAGTGTCATTTGGTGCAATTGCTAAGGACTCTGGTCAAGATTTTCCTTCCCAGACCACAAGCCCCTAAGTTGGCAACAGCCTGGGTGCCAAGGGCAAGCCCTTGTGTTCTGATCTTATCAGATGATCAAAACCAACCCGCTGTGCCAAGTCTTCAATCTGTCCCCTTTTGCTTAGTTCCAAGGTCCCTCAGATTCAAGCTAGTCATATGGCAAAAGTGACTTTTCTCCTTTCTCCCTTCCTTCCAGGGCTGAATCTGTCCTGGTGGGCTGGGGGAGAGGCACTGGCTGACACTGCCACAAGTCCCAGCCTGGAACACGTCTTTTCTCATTTATCCCCTACTCCAAGGGTGGCGTCTGCCCTGCCAGAGGGGAAGATAACCCATCGGCCTGGGGAAGGGCTCTTCCTAGGGCTACCAGGTGTCTCAGCCCAGGAAGTGACTACTCTCATTACTCTGCCCCTCAAAGGGTGGATTTTATCTAGTTGGTATGAAGTATAAACCTCAGAGCTGTTGGAGAAGACCTGCCCAAGGCCACTGAGGGTCCCAGACCAGAGAGCGGCCTGTCTCACTACTCCACCCCTGCAGAGGTGGGGTCAGTCCCTTCTGTATGAAATACCAGTGGCCTGGTCACAGTCAAGGGCCATCCACAAGCCAGGTGGGTCTCAGCCCAAAAAGTGGTCTCCCTCACCACTCCTCACTTCCAAGGGTGGGGACTGTTCCTTTGGCTGGAGGCACCGGCTCCCAAGTCACAGCAAAGAGGTGACCATGGATCTCAGCTTGGAAAGCAGTCTTGAAAAGCTGTTATTATACCATTTCAGGGGAGGGATCTGGCCCTTGATGTAAAACAGGCCAGCAGCTGAGAAGCAGCACAGAGTAGGTAGCAGTCCGGCCATGGGTTTCAGCTTGAAAAATGGAATCTTTCACAACTCTGCCCAGGGGTGAAAGTCTGTCGCTTTCGGCCCAAGTCACAGGAAAGTGTGGTTAGTAACGTCACCCCGGGTCACAGCTGGAAAAGCAATCTTCTTTGCAACTGCACCCTGCTAAGGCAGGCTCTGTTCTTTTGGCGTGAATCACAGGAGGCTGCGTGGGACGGGGGACTGCCTGAGTCCACCTGGCTACTCAGCCAAGAAAGCAACCTCTCTCCCTTTTCTGCCCCTTCAAAGGCAGAGCTTGAGCCAGCGGCAGGTAAAGACCAGCAGCAGGGTTGGGAGAGAGATCAGCTCTCTCCTTACTCCCCTCGTCCAAGGACCAGACCTGCTCTGCTGGCTGAGGGTGGGGAAGGGGTGAAGCCTAAGACCATTGCCAGGGCTACACCCTCAGCGTTTTTAGGCTATGGATTCTCAAAATGGCGGCTGCCCAACCACTAAGAGCCAGCGCCAGAGGTGACTGCACTGCGGGTAGTTGTGCTGGGTTTGGCACGCTGTCTCTAAGATCCGCCTGCTAAGCCCACTGGTTCCCTAACACACTGACTCACGACTAATCAGAAGCAGGGATTTGGACTCTGTTCCACCCTGTGCCAGTCAAATCTTCGGCAATTTCGGAGGGCAGAGCCTCCTTTATGGTGTTCACCTCCCTTGTTCTGATCCTGGTGGCTTCCTGAAGTAAGAAACTTGTCACCAAGCTCTCTCCTGCAGAACCAGGAAATGTCCGCTCTGTCCAGATCCTTCCGCGCCCAAAGTGGACCCAGCACAGTGCACAGGAGAGTTCAAAATGTTTCTCGCTCCTGTCTCTACTCCACACAGCCTCTCAGCCGGTGGTACCTCTTTGCACTGACTTCAGGCACTTCCCTGCCTGCATGGGTGTGGAGGTCGGAGGAGGAAGAGTCATCCCCTGTGGGTCAGATTGAACTGTCCTGACCAGCTGGCTGGTAGGCGCGGCTGTCCCATGTTCTACGCCCTATTGTATCTCTCATACTTTCCGGACTTTGTGGTAAATTCTCTGAGTCACCTTTTTTTCCCCCCAGTGCTGCTTGTCCCTCACTGCTTCTCTGTGGATTCACAAAGCTGATCTTATGTGGGAGCAATTCACTTGCGTGTTGTTGTCTGCATTCTTCACCTCCTACTCTGGGAGCAGAGGTCACCCCTAATCTGTCATTTTCCCCTCTCCTTATCTGAAAAATTATGGGAAGTAAAACCAGAAGGTGTGTTTATGGGAAGGAAAATCAGGGTCTGTGTTTTTATGAATTCTTGCAAAGTTTTTCATTTTGTTAATATAAATGTTTTACTTCTTCTGACTCTATATTCATTATACTTCATATTTATTAGGTAAAGTCAAATGTGGAAACATTTTGAATGTATGGAAGATTTTATTTGTTATTGAATAGTTACTTGGTTTGGTGAACAACATAAATTTATGATTGAGACATTATTCTTGGCACAGTGCTTAAATTACCCCAAGAACATAACAACATAGCTTTGATTTTAGTGAGAATGCTTCAGACACAACCCAGGATTGTCAGCTATTCTGATAATCCAATAATGGGATAGATTGAGTTGATAGAGACTGCAGAAGACTAGATGTTCTAGTCTGCATTTGGGTTCATCCTTCACGGGTGATTGAGTGTGCAGAAGAATCAGCTATGACAGCAACTTTGTGGCTCTGTCACTGTAACTCCAGTGGCTTTAATTTACACTCTTGTTGCTGGTGTCATATGAATTAAACCTGAGATATTTCAGTGTCGCATCTTTCAAAGAAAGCCATCTAGTGTTGCATTAAATCAGAGCAAACACATCTACAATCTCCCTATCTTCTTTTCTCCTTTGGTCTCTTTATCTCTTTCTGTTTTCTACTCGATTTTTGACTTTGCTTCTAGTTTAAAATTAACTCCTTTGTTCACATTCTTTATGGCATTGCTGAGTTTGGTTTTCACATCTAAAATTGGGTCATAGAAACTCCAAAATTATATGGCATCTTCAAAATTAAGGATGTTGCAAGAAAACTGGACAAAAAGGATAATGGTCACTCACAAAAGAATCCTGAGAGGTCTGAGTATCGTATAGTTCTGGGGCCATCTACAGGGGAGCTGTTTTTCGCCTCTGCTCAAATGATTTAGTTTTTGGTCCATCACTGAGCAGCTCTAGCTTTACAGTGCTGGAAAGTAACAGATGTACATCATGGTGACTCTAATGATAATGTATTGTATACTTGAAAATTGCTAAAAGATTGGATCTTAAATATTCTAACTATGAAAAATGATAAGTATATGAGGTGAGAGATGATGGATATGTTAATTAGCTTAATTTAATCATTTCACAATCAATACATCAAAACATCACATTGTATACCATAAATATATACAATTTTTATTTGGCAATTATACCTTAATAAAACTAGGGTGGGGGGAGATTTAGACAAACAATCCAAGTAGTTTACCCTTTCATTGGAATCTCAGAATAGAAACCATATTCCTTTTTTCCAGAAAGCTCTATGTACTGCCCTACATCTGTTCTCACTGAGCAGTATAAATGCTAAGAGCTAACTTTCCTATACTGCATATATGTGGCACCTCCAGTCTGAATGATTCCAACTGTGTGGATATTTGCATTGTTATTTGCAAATTGTTATTCAGGTTGTCTGAGTTTCTTATATATTTTGTATATTATTAATAACCTCATATAACATGGATGATTTACAAATATTTTCTCCCATTCTGTGGGTTGTCTCTTCACTCTGTTGGTTATTTTTTTGGTTGTGCAGAGCAGTTTGATACAATTCTATTTGCCTACTTTTGCTTTTATTGCCTGTGCTTTTGGGATCATATCCAAAAAATCATTACCCAGACCAATTTCAATACACATTTTTCTGACCAGGCATGGTGGTTCATGCCTGTAATCCAAGGGTTTTGGGAGGCCAAGGTGGAAGGATTGCTTCAGGCCAGGAGTTTTATACTAGCCTGGGCAACATAGGGAGACCCACATCTCTGCCAAAAAAAAAAAAAATAGCTGAGCATGGTGGCACACATCTGTAGTCCTAGCTACTCAGGAGGCCAAGGTGGGAGGACCACATGAACCCAGGAGTTTGAGGTTACAATGAACTATGATTGCACTGCTGCAGTACAGCCTGGGTGTCAGAGTGAGACCTTGTCTTAAAAAAAAAAAGCATTTTTTTCTAGTAGTGTTACAATTTCAGGCTGCTACATTTAAGTCTTCAATCTATTTTGAGTTCTTTTTTGTGTATAGTGTGATATAAGGGTTTAATTTCATTCTTCTACATGTAGATATCCAGTTTTCTCAGCATCATTTATGCTTCCATAATAGCTAGACTTCCATAATAGATTAGCCTTTCCCAGTTATGTGTTCTTGGCATCTTCGTTGAAGATCAACTGCCATAAGTGCGTGGATTTCCCTATTTGAAATTGAGAAAGCTATACAGCCACAGTTTCCAGCTCATCAAATTCCCTTAGCCACTAATACTCAAGAAATTTCAGTGAAATGTTAAAATTACAGAGAGACCAGTATTTTCTTGGCTCTAGGGTTGCTGGTTGCATGGTTTGTTTGTTTTTTTAAGAGTGGAGTGGGCTTATTCCAATCTGACCTTAGATTGTGATTGTGATCTGGCTGATCCCATGTAGGAAAGGTAGAGCATGTTTTCCTGCCAGTTAGGACAAAGGGAAATAAGCTGAAAATATTTCTAGAATCTTCACATCCTATAGGAATTATAATGGGAATCTAAGCCATGGTAATCAAATGGAGGTGTTGTAATTACACCTTAAAAATATATGCCAAAACTGTGTGTGTGGCATGAGGAAGGGAGGAGAGTTAAATCAAAACAGAAATGGCTAAAGAGGTGGAATCTAAGTGATACATAAAAGAAAACAAAATAAAGAACTGAGATTGTTGGGTTAGAATAGACATTTAGGAGTGACTTGATTACTATATTTAGTGATGAGATGTAGTCTGATGGTGAGAATGCTGGTTTTCTAATTGTTCACATCATAAGAAAGGGCAGTAAGAGACCAGTGGCAATTTCAGTCATCTGGAAAGAGTGATTTCTGTGTCAGTGAGGCTTTAAGTTTGCATTAGAGACTGTCAATAGTTTCCCCTGCAAAGGAATTCCAAGCTAGCAAAAGATAAGGGTCAATTTCCCATTTTACCTTTATTTGTGTATTACATTTTCTCTTTTTAAGTGCCTCACTTATTTTCAAAATGTTAGGACTTGAAGTTACACTAAGATAACTTTTATTTTCTCTGAGACATTTCTAGAGAAAGATGTTAAATTACATTAGAAAGAAGTGGTTTCTGCCACATGACTTTGGTCTCCATGGAGAGAGATTTTGACAGGACAATGGACTTTTCATGGACACTGGGACTGCCTTGCCTTTTCCCTAGCTGCTGAGTTGAGTTAGTGGTGCTTCCCATTCACTGAATTCTGCTGAGGAGAGATATGACATTGGCAACAGTGAGTGGATGGATGAGAGCTTTACCTGGTGATTTTCTTTTCCCAGTTTTACTCTTTTATTATCTTAAAAACAAGCTAATACATCAAAGCTTCCTTTTGTTCTTGCAGGGTGCTTATAAATTGTGTGTGTGTGTGTGAAGCCACCAGACTCTGGAAGCAAGTAAAACCTATGGATCTCACTTCCTTTTTCAGTTCAAATCCCATTTAAGTGGACTTCTCCTGTTTTATCCCAGTTGTGAAAGATAGCTCTGCCATATTGGTTATTGGGGTGCGACAAAGTACTCATTAAGTACTTTAATGAGATACAATAGGCATTATTATTATATAAGTCCTTCCTTAAACGGTGGTACCACTACACTGAAACAAACTGAAGCAAAATGATAGCCTGGCTATTAAAATATATTTTAGAGCTATTGAATGGGGCATTTATACACTACCCACTCTTGTTTTATTTGGTGCAATATAGTGGTTATATTCAAAAAACATCTGGAATACAAGGGATTCAGCTTTGTTGTCAGAAATAGAAATGCTTAAACCTGACAGTTGGTACCCCAGTAAATGATTATGGGGCAAAACACATGTCCTTGCATTTATCTACTTAATCACTGTCAAAAAGACTCCTGGTTTATAGTCCTTCCCCAATTCTCCCTGTCATACACCTCATTTGGCACATATATTTCTTTCTAGCACAGATAATTTACATTAATCATTTATATGAAGACTATCTTAAAACTTTGTCTATCCATTTTGTAGATCAAAATATTTCTTTCATATAATCTTCAACATATTTTTAATTTAAAAATAAATCATCTTTTTTTCCCCCAGGGATTAAAGATGACTTGTGGCTATACTTTCTAATTCCCAGCACTTTGTTTTGTTGTTAGCTAAGGTACATTTATTATTCCTCACTTTCTCTATTGGCTTTTAATTGACTGTCTAAATAATTTTACACTGTGCTAATTCAGTCACCAAACCAAGTTAATTAAAATGTAATGGATATACTAGTGAATTATTAAGTCCCTTAGGTCCAATTGCAGTACATTTATGCTCATACTGTCAGACATTAGGACAATAATATTTGCACATTTATGTAGTAGACTAAGCCACATTCAGTCTATTTTCCTCTCTGTTGAAATGTGAAATGTGTTTTTCCTACAACACTAAATGGCAGAAAAGCAATACAAATGTAAAAAATATTCAATTCATTCTAATAGTATAAATCTGCAGATAACTGTCCATTTTCATCAAGTTCAATAGAATTGTGTGTCCTTGAAAATAAAAAGTTGGAACTAAAATCTTAATATTTATCCTTTTTGGTAACAGGGACAATTTTATAAAATAATTAAATTTTAAGTGGCAGAATAATGTTTAAAACTAATTGAATTGGTTTTTTGTTTAGGTTTGTTAAAGAACTCAGAGATAACCTAAGCTAGCCCTTTCAGTTTACATATTGAAAACCAAGAAATCTTCAGTTTTTATCTTTACTTCTGGAGCACTTCTGGATTTTCAGTGGTGTTTGGCCTCTTTCAAGAAAAGAACTTGATACACATCTTCTTTGTGGTGGAATAAAACATTATTGATTCAGTTACTTTTCTTGGTGAAACTTTTTCATCATCACCATCACCGTCACTACTTTCATCACTTCAACCACCATGGCTACCAATACCACCACCATCACCATCATTATCATCAGCCCTGGACTGCCTAAATCCTGAAGGTTCATAGTCCAAGTACATGGGCCTAACATCTTGAAGGAATCGTGAAAGAAGATAAGCATTTTCCACCAGTTTTATGTATATATGACCTGAATCCATGGAGCCAGTGGGTCCATTGAAGTTCTAAGTGTGGAAGGATCACAACTGAGAACTTGACCTTTAAGCAGGGCTGATTAAACTAGCAATTATCATCTATCATACATCTGTGGTCTGATTTGAGGATAGGCAGCATCCCAACACCTTTTTCAGAGCGCCCACCACCTCTTTGCTCCTTAGACTATGGTTAGGGGGTTCCTCATGGGTGTGAGGGTGGCACCAGGCATAAAGAGAATCTGGTAAGAACTAGGCCTCATATAGACCAGCATGGCTGGACTAAAGTAGAGGCTCACCACAGTCAGGTGGGAGGAACAGGTAGTCAGGGCTTTGTTCCTGTCCTCAGGGGAGTTCATGTGGAGGACAGTAAGGAAGATGAGGGCATAAGAGCTCAGGATGAAGAATAGGGGAATGAGGATCACCACAGTGCTTGTCACCACCATCACCTTCTCATAGGCAGTGATATCCTCATGGACCAACTTTAGGATGGCCATGACCTCACAGAGAGGATGGGAAATCTCTCTGGAACCACAGATGGAGAAATGCATGGCATAGGCTGTGTGTGCAAGTGATATAAGTGTACCCCTAGCCCAGGAGATAGCAGCCATATTCAGGCAGAGCCTCTGGCTCATGATGAGGGCATATCTCAGAGGGTTGCATATGGCTACATACTGGTCATACATAGGACATGAGAATGATGAGGATACACTCGGTGATTCCTAGAGTCAGAAAGAAGGTTTAAGTCCCACAGGCCACCTGTGAGATGTTTCTCCTGCCTGAGAAGAAGTCAGTTGCCATCTTGGGTACAGTGCTAGAGATTAATGTCAGGTCCATGAGAGCCAGCTGGCTGAGCAGGAAGTACATGGCATGTGGCGATGAGAATCCACCCTGATCAGAAGATTAACAATAGAGTTAGCAGTGAAAGCCACAGTGTAGACCAGGATGATGGTAGAGACAAGGAAGTTAATATGTTTCATACTGGGGAAGAGGCCCAAGAGGGCAAAATCCATATTCAAAGACTCCTTCCTTTTATCCATGTCTCTGCCTTATTAGTTGGAAGTACTCAACCCTGGAATAAAGTGAGAGTTGGACAAATCAGATTTATTGGATTCTGTTCCCTAAACTCTTTCCTTTCTTGCCCTTGATCAACATCAGCAGACTGTAAACTTTCTGCAAATGACAGCACTTTAGCTAATTTCATGGCTAAGGAAGCCATCTCATGTTGTCACTCATCTTCTTCATTCCTAGAACAAATTGCTGCCAGTCAGAGCAGTTAATGTCCAGCCCACATCTAACAGCAATAGCCTAGAGTCAATACTACCACCTTCCCTTCTGCCCACCTCATTTCTCAGAGAACCCCCTTCCCTTTATGCTGACTCACTCTCCTGCTTGAACCTTTGGAAAGAAAATTTATGATATTTGCTCCATCCTCACTCAATCACATATTTTTCTATCCTAGTATGTACCAGGCACTGTTCTAGGCCTTTGGGAGACAAAGATGAATAAACTGTGGCCTCTGATGCCAAAGACCTTTAACCTCATTGAAGGTGGTGACCAGTGAAAGGTAATATTAAAAAAGGTAAAAGATGTTATAAAGGAAGAATATACATGATATATTGGACATTGGACATGCAAAGTATTTTCCATTTTTAATTGCTAGAAGAATTGCATGATGATAAAAGTCTAACCTCACACAGCTTATTTTTTTTTTTAGCTGAACCATCAAATCTGAGACTTAACATAATGGAATTATAGGCTTTTAGAGAGGAAGGGTGACTAATAGATTATCTCATCCAGAAAGGTTAAGTACCTTGTCTAAGGTCACAGCACTATTTGATGTTGAAGACAAGTGACTAAAACTCATGTTCCAGCAATTTTTTCAATTACAGCCTACTTTCAGGTCCTTGTTAAATATATTCCCAGTAGCAATTTTATTAAACTAGCCTGTATTGTCCTTTGCTTTATGTATTAGGGAAATGCTAGCTCCTGTAATAGATAATCTCCCAAACCTCAGTGGCTTAAGATAATAGAAATGTATTTCTCATGAGATGAAGTCCAAAATAGACATTGTTAACAGGCATGTGGCTCTCCTCTGTGTGACATTGCAGGGTCCCAGGCTCCTGCCATCTTGTTGCTCATCATCTTCAACACTGGTTCATCTGCATCAAGCAGGCAGCAGGCAAGATGTGGGAATATTAATGGACGAAGTCTGAAAGTGCTGCATATAGTCATTTCACCATACTTTTCTGCAGGGAACTCTATCTAGCCTAGTACACAGGAAGAAGAGAAAATGGGTTTGGTGAACAGCTGTCTGTTCCTGTCCCATCTACAAAGTTAATTTGTGTGCATAAGGCCTATAAGCTGGTTCATGGTAAAGACACTGTTTTGCATTCTTTTACGTGACCATGATGTTTTGACCATAATGATGGTGCTATCAGTATTTATTGAATTGAATTGAACATACATTTCTAGCCCCTCAGGAGAACAGTTCCTTGCTCTCCTTCTGATTCCAGGTCCTTTCAAAATAGAATTGATCTTGCTTTAGAGCAATAGTTTTCTATTGCTTCATTATAATTATCCCAAGACTTACTAGCTTAAAACAACACACACTTAGTACCTCACAATTTCTTTCCGTCATGAGTCTGAGTGCAGCTTAGCTGGGTTTCTCTGCCTAAAGATCTCTGACAAGACTGTAATCAAAGTGCACTTGGTGCTACAGTTTCATCTGAATGCTCAGCTGGGGGAGGATCTGCTTCCAAGCTCATTCAGTTGTTTTTGGCAGTTCAGTTCAGCCTTTGTGATTCCAAATGACAGCCTCAGTTCCTCACTGGCTGTGGACTGGAGGTCTCCCTCAGTTTCTTGCTTTCCGTGGGGCAACTTACAACATGAAAGCTGGCTTTCTTCAAGAAAGAGAGAGAGATAATATAGTAAGGGGAGGGAGAGAAAGAGCAAGACGGAAGTCACAGTATTTTTGTAACCTAATATCAAAAGTGATAAATGATAAGGTCTAGCCTTTGTTCAAGGGAGAGGATTACACAAGGGCATAAATGTCAGCATGCAAGGATCACTGGGGTTATCCTAGAGGCTGCCTACCACAAAGATTCTCCAAGTTTATTGTATTTTTGTAGTACCCTTGAAATTTAGACTTACAAGGTGTCTTAGAAAAATCTAGTTCGCTCTTATCCCCAATCATTTTTATCTTTCTGTTATTTCAGTGATGAAGAAATTAAAGTTCAGAAAATTTCAATGATTAGTCCCAGATCACCCAGCTAGTTAATAATGAAGGAACTATACCCAGCTATACTATAACCTCGACTTTCTTAATTACTTGCAGGGCTTTACTATAAATTCTTTCTTGAGTTATTTTTACCTCTTCATATTCTCTTACTACTAGATCACTTAGGGAACAAATAAAGATGCTCCAAATGAGTGTTAAATTATTTACTTTAATGGATAAGGACTGTGGGGAGATGTTAAGCCATGAAAAAAACTAACTTTAAATTTTTGTTATAGTTTATGTGTGGGTTTTAATCATCTAGAACATACACAAAATATTAATATATTATAATTTTATATATTTATAAATGTCATTTATGCATAAAACTTGCAAAAGTCTACTTATTTATTTATTTATTTATTTTATTTTTTTTATTATTATTTTTTGCTTTCTTTTTTTATTTTTTATTTCAGCATATTATGGGGGTACAAATGTTAAGGTTATGTACATTGCCCTTGCTCCCCCTGCCCCCTCCAGTCAGAGCCTCAAGTCTGACCATCCCCCATACAGTGCACATTGCACTCATTATGTTTGTATATACCCATCCTCTCCTCCCCCCTCCCTTCTGCCCGAATGTTGTTCCTATGTGTTCACTTAGGTGTTGATTGGTTAATACCAATTTGCTAGTGAGTACATGTGGTGCCTGTCTATCCATTCTTGGGATACTTCACTTAGTAGAATGGGTTTCGGCTCCATCCAGTAAGATACAAGAGGTGCTATATCACCATTGCTTCTTATAGCTGAATAGTACTCCACCATGGTATACATATACCACATTTTATTAATCCACTCGTGTATTGATGGGCACTTGGGTTGTTTCCACAACTTTGCAATTGTGAATTGTGCTGCTATAAACATTCGAGTGCAGGTGTCTTTTTTATAGAGTGTCTTTTGTT
>CAUYRT010028466.1:0-24992 GCA_963574885.1 Lepilemur ruficaudatus
CCTCAGCCCCCCAGTAGCTGAGACTACAGGCATGTGCCACCATGCCCAGCTAATTTTTTCCATGTATTTTTAGTTGTCCAATTAATTTCTTTCTATTTTTATTAGAGACGGGGATCTCGCTCTTGCTCAGGCTGCTTTCAAACTCCTGACCTTGAGCGATCCACCTGCCTCGGCCTTCCAGAGTGCTAGGATTACAGGTGTGAGCCACCGCGCCAGGCCTCTTTCTATATTTATTTAGAAACCCAAGGAAAAAAATGTTTGCACAACACTTATCAAGAAACATCATTTCAAGAAAAAACAAAAGTCGTACATTGCTCATCCTTATCTGGTTTGGTTTCTCATCCCCAATTTTCATGTTTATCTAATCTATTCCTTCTTCTCTTTGTGATCAACATTTCTGCATTGAATTCTTAGCTCAGAAACTGATATGTCCTATGAGAACAGGGTAAAATAAGCTAATAACAATATAAGTAATAATAATTTTACTTTTCCAATGTGCTTTTATACAAAAAGCTCCAAGTGCCTTATAAATTATATATACAGAAATCACTTAATCTCCTACTAAAAGGCTGCTACTCTTAAAAGGAAATTCTCTGAAGTGTTGTACAGCAGAAGGGAAAGTCTGCTATGTCCATGTACAATTGCTGGAGTAGTTTTAGGGAAGTAAAGTGTAATTTCCTACTCAGTGGCACTAAAAGCTTTGAACAATCCCTTTTAAAAATCATCAAGGGAGCTTTTAATCACCAGAAGTCGTCAACTCTTTGTTTTGGGTCTCATCCTATCAGAGTGGAAACTTCAGCCGTAGAACAGCATGCCAAATCATCAGGGCTTATAAAGTTAGCTCAACTTCATTAGCCATAGTCTCTGCCAATGACTGCGTCTCCTAAGGAAAATGGAAAAGAAGATTCAGAAGACGGCAAAAAATGTTCCTCTTGAAGCTGCTAAGAACTAGACTGTGAAAGGTTCACAACTGGCTGCAATGTGCAGGCTTTTGCTACCCGTTGCCAGTTCTTAAGCCCAAAATCTGAGAATTGACCTCAACCCCACTCACCCACCATGGAGGACAACAGTAGGGAATGCTGTTTATACCCCTTGGCCACTTGCCAACTTGTCTCAACTTTTGGAGATCATGGTCCAGCTAACTGCTGCTTCCGCTGTGAAGCCTCCCAAATGCAGCTACAACAGGGATGATTACTCCCTTCTCTGAGTTGCCTCAACTCATTTTTCATGTAGCTCATATAGTATGTGTCAGTCCTACCAGGGATGTTTTTGAATCTTTCTCCTCTCCTAAATAATTTATTCTTTATATGTTGTGACAGTACCTTATATTTCAATCCCTAGCAAAAAGCATGTGCATGGTAGGTGCTAAGCTTTTATTAATGACTGAATAATCACCTGTCAACTCTGGCCTATACAATTATAACCTAACAGACCTCCCCATTACCTTGCCTGCCCTTCACTCATCTACTCTAAATGTAATGGCCAGAGAGCTTCTAAAACTGAAGATCATCCACCAACACTTCCCCACTGCATCTCTCTCTTCCATTCCACCTTCACCATCATGTTTTTCCTCCCCAAGATCTTTATATACATTAATCCCTCCTATTGGAATGCTCTCCCCTACACACTATTCTCATTCTTCAGATCTCAGGTTCAAGTTCACCTACCTCTTCAGAAAAGCCTCTAGTGTCCACCATGTTAGGTTTGTTATCTCTGATCAGTCTTTTTCTTGGGCCCCTGGATTTTTTTCTTTGTACTTTATTACAATTTAAAATTATCATGGTCAGTTTATTTTTTTACTGATAGGCTTCCTAAATAGAGTGTAAGTTCCATTAGGGCAGGGATGGTGTCAGTATTATTCTCCACTATATCCTCAGCAAGTAGCACAGTGCTTAGCAGTTTTAAATACTCAGCAGCTATGTGTTGAATGAATAGATAACACAGTGGGGGCTTTTCTACTAAAGACCTGTGTCCCCCAAGGAGAGTTCCACTAGACTAGAGAGAATGTCCATGACAGATCAAATATGAACAGGTTGACAGTCAGAGAGAAAAAGCAACTAAAATGAATATTTGTGAAAGTTAAGAACTATTTGAAAAGTGGGACTTGCCAGTATGGATGCTATCTGCCCATGTAAATAAGTAATTAGAATTTGCTGTATACGTCTCGAACAGAGGTCCTCTCGTTTTGCCTGGCTACCTCAATACAGATGTCTTCTCTTCCAAGAAGCCTTTCCTGGCTCTCACTACTGGGGTAGGGTGTCCTTTTGATGTGCTCTGGGGATAGCTGGTGTATCCAACAAGAACAGCGAAGTGGCAGAAGATGTAGGTGGGAAGAGGTGTTAGGAATAGATTGTGTAAGTCTTTATGTTGCATGCTAAAGCATTTGGAATGTACCTAGTGAATCACAGGGATGTAACTGAAAGTATGATCAGATTTAGAAAAAATGTCCTGATGAATCTGTGAGTAGAGTGGACTCAAAGAAAGGAAGATAGGAGGTGAATGATAGGCTGCCACAGAGATCAAAGACAAAGACAACGAGGATCTGAACCAGGTCAATTAATGACAAAAGAAATTAAAGGATGAGTATGGATACAGGAGTTATAAGGAAGGTAGATTCTGCAACACTGGGCAATCTTTTTATAGCAATGAGCCAAAAAAATAAGTTGTTCAAGAGAAGCAGCTGGGTTTGCAGAAATTATAGTGAATTTTACTTGAGACAAGTGGAGTTTGAAGTGTTGAGGGATATCCAGGTAAAAATATTTAGCAGGCAATTGGAGATTCATAACCAGAACTCAGGTAAGCTAGAGATATAGATTGGGAAGCCATTCATTGGTGGTCATATGGCTCATACGTAGATAACTTTGTTGATGGTTATACATACATACAATGAAAAATACTAGACATAGTGGTTCAGGAATTGATCAGAATAACCTCCAGAGCAGAGCAACCTAAAATAAAATGGAATACTAACAGTGAAAACAAACAGACAAACATGTGCTTTATGCTCAATAAATAACAAATACTGACTCATATGAATTACCAAAACCAAAGAAGAACCATAGCTCATTAAACCCTGTTTATTTTCCACAGTTTTTCTTTTTTTCTCTTTTATTTCCTAACCATAACCACAACTTTAATCCTAACTCTAACTCTCTAACCCTAACAACCTCGCCCTAACCCTAACCCTAATGTTGTCTACACTTTCTAACATTTGGTCATCATCTTGAAGTAACCGAGAGAACTCTCTCTGACTCTAGAGATACACATATAAAATGCTAGAGTTCACTGAAATATATTATGCACTACTTTGCTAATGTGTTCCAGATACATGTTTGGCACATACTGCACTATAATGAAGGTGAGTTAGTTTGTATTATGTATTTTGTTCTTTTTGCTTAAAAGGATCCTGTTACAAGTTTCACAAAACACACTAACACATTCTTTGTATCCACCTAAATCCAATAATGAATTTTAGCTATTTACAATATATGGTAATATTGTGATTGAGTTCAACTATTAATAACTTACTGAAAAGAAATAGCATTGAAGGGAAAACCAAAAGAGAACTACTGTGAAATTATAGTAAGAACGTACTCTAAACCAGGTACTGTTCTTTCACTCATTTGTTCCTTACAACCACCATGGGAAAGATTATCATTATCCCAATTTCACATACCCTGCCTCCCCTCCCCCTAAAAAAACAACTAAAGCGCAAAGAAGTTAGTAACTTATCAAGGTCACAGTGCTGATAACTAGTAAATCTGAGCTTCAAACTCCATACCTACCTCTCTCTAAAATTTTCCAGGTCTTCCTATTTGGGAAACACTGAAAATTTCAACGGTTCTGCCCACCAACATAATGTAGGAGCTAACAAATTAAATGCCGACTTGATGTCTTTAATGAATAATGCATAGACATTCTATCATATCATGTCTATCACTTCAAAATTTCACTGCACTGACATTCTACTGTTCCGTACTTAGCCAGTCTATCGGCCTCATGCTAACTTCCTCTTATTGCCCATTCTGTCCTAAACACAGTGGTTCATCATGCCAGCACTGCCCCCACTAGCATTGCAGAGTGCCTTACATCTTAAACTTCCAGTGGGCCAATAGGTCAATTCATGTGTTAAATCCAGAGTTCATAGTCCCTGTTCCCTGCAGGAGAAGCTCACTCAGGGCCATTTCTTGGGTGTACAGCCTTGCAGTCAAACAAGACCCCTATGCTTGGGAGAGCCTTGTGCTGGGTTTCATGCTCTGCTGCCATTGCCTTGAAATTTTTAAACAAGGTATTTGCATTTTTATTTTGTACTGGGCCTTACAGATTATACTACCAGTCTTGAGCTCACATAAATTCATCCTAACTTCTCTTCCAGCCTTCTCTTGATGTATCTGTACAATGATTTATTTAATTACATCTGGGATAAAATATAAAGGAAGAAAGGAGTGTTATAAAAGGGAAAACCAAACTACCAAACCAGTCGGGTAGATTAAGGAAGGCTTCTTAAGATAGATTTCGTCTGGATTCTGAAGGATGGGTAGATACCAACAAGGCCAAAAGCTGGCAGAAGCACATCACAGGCTGAGTCCTGAAGCTTGAAGCGCGAGGTGGGCGGGCAGGACTCACAAAGGGTGTTTAACACAGTGGTGACCAGAACCAGGTGAGGCCACCAAAGAAGGTGGGCCAGATTGTGGAGGGACTATGCACCATGTAAAAAATTTTGATCTTCTTCCCCAAAAGCAACAGGTGGCTATTTTAGCATTTAAATCAGGGGAGTGACAAGACATAATTTTTATTTAACGGGGTCACTCAGAGGCTTCCCTTCTTTAAACTCTGAGTGACCTTTGCCCAGAATTAGCATTTACCTTATCTGCAGCTTCTGGGCTCATGGACCTCCAGCTCCAAATGTCACCTTTTCACACATAGCAGGTGACTTCACCTACTATTCTGAGAAGGCTGAAGCTGCCTAGCTTCATTGTCTTCATCTCTCCTCCCCCGCTCACCACACAGTCCCCCCATAACTTTAAAATGGCTTTGTGTTTATTCATGCTTCCCTCCTCTCCTCTTGTCTAGGAAGAGATGGAGCCTTCATTTCTTCCCAGGCTAATCTTTCCAAGCACACTCTTAATATAACCTTCTTTCTTCCCCACTGGGCTCACTCCCCACCCGATGGAACAGAATAATCAGATCTTCTTTTTCCAGCATTTGAGATCTCGCATTATCCAACTAACTGCTCTCTCTCCTCAGCCTATAGCTACAGTTCTGTTCTTTCAAGGAAGGCAGGAAAATACTCTTCTCTTGAACTGCCATCCCCTCTTTTTCTCTTCCCTTACCAATCAATTTTGTAAAATACCAAAGTTGTGAGCTCTGCTATAATTCTATGGTTTGGATTTGCATCTTTCCCTTGCATATGGCATCCAAAACTCTTATCTCCAAATGTGTACCTGTGTGATTGCTTTTTTGGAGCCAAGTAAAAGCATCTTAAAATGACATTTTTGTTTGAATCCACTGCTTCAGCTTGTCAGGGTCTTTCAGATCCTTAGTCTGATAGCCTGCGTTATTTCCTTTTCCTTCCAGCTGTGTGTGATCTGCAACTTTACAGTACATGCCTTCTGTGTTATAATGACCTTGGGAGTGAATGGGCATGTGTGTAAAGTAAAATTTAACTCAGGTTCAGAAAACAGCCTACTCCACCCACAGAAGCTATATTGTAATTCTGTGCCCGTTTTCACAGTCATCCTTCTGTAGTTACATTTTCCACTGATGGAGTTATTAATGCATTCAAATTTCTGCTTAATAAATGGAAGGTTAAACTACTGCTATCATTTCTAGTGCCAGAAACATTAGCAAAAAATCTAATTAAATAATATTATTTTTTTTAAATGTAAGAAACCCATAGGGTATACATTTGAATAAGAACATAGAAATGGTGAATAGACAAAGAAAAATATTTTCATGGTTGAAAAATCTCACGAGAAACAAAAGCACAAGAGTTTCATGTCCTATCAGACAGTCCTCATTTTAGGCAACAATGGTTTTCCCGGCATGCCTCAAGGTTTGTGCTGCCTGGTCTCATCAAAGCAGGCAGTGTGACCGGAGTCAGCCCATTTGTGTACAAAGGTTGCCCTCACAGCCACATGAGAGGGGCACTGAATGGGATAGTGCTGAGATTTCAATGCCTATTCAACCTTTTGCTTTTCAAAAATTCTACAGGCCTAAAACTAGGCAAAGAGAGGATCTAATAACCTTGCCTCGTAATTAGGGTAATCTTTAACAGAGCATTGTATCTGGTTTCAATAACTATGTAGCAATTAGGCGATTATTAGTGCCCGGTAAAACTATACCATTAAGCATTAAGGGAAAAATACAAATGAACAATAATCACACTGTATTTTACATGGAGTTGTAACCCGAAGCATAATAATTATCATGTACTATAATCTCCCGAATATAAATAACAGTGTAAAGACAATTTGAGAGAGAGAAAGAAAAAAAAAGAGAGAGAAAGAAAGAAAGAAACTCAATCTGGACCAACTAGGAAGCATATGCTACCTAAAAGAAGCATGGACAACTGGGGAGAATCAAATAATAATATGTTATACTGATGTATACAATGTGACTCCAGCCAGCAGGTCCTATGTACTCTACCTCTTGGATCCATCCCTGCTGCTGCTGCCCTAGCCCAGGCAATCGTGTGATGCTTGGACTGGTGCAGTACTCTAGTACTCTCTTAAGTAGTCTCCTTGCTTCTGGCCTCTATCTGCTCCTGTCTACTCTCCACCTGCCGTAAGAATTCTCTTTCTGAAATAAAACTTTGATCACATCACTACCCAATTTAGAAATCCTCCAGTGTTCCCCACTGTTTATAGAATAAAGTCCAGATTCTTTAGCATGGCAATCAAAGCCCCTCCTAGTAAACCCTCACTAACCTTTTGAGTCTCACCTCTAGCAATCACCACCCTGATTCTCCAACCTCTACACTCACATATGATACCATAGTACCACCCTCAAATACTCTAGCCATGGTGGAAAGTCTACTAGGTTCTTTCACTGCCCTGCTCTTGATATTTTTTCTTCAGAAAGCAGAGTGAGGTGCTTAGGAACATGGACTCTGGAGCCTAAGTGCCAAAGTCCAACCTCAACTGTACCTCTTCTTTGCTATGTGATCTTGGAGAATTTATTTGACTTCTTTGTGCCCAGTCTTCTTATCTGCAAAATGGGAATATATTTAAAGTATATAGTACCACATAATACTTCTGAAAGGCTTAAATGAGCTATCACAGGTACAATGCTTACGACATACTGAGAAGTATATAAGGATTCATTTTATTATTGTCACTGTGCTATCCCTTCTCCACTTGGCAAATTCTTAGTGATCCTTTAATACTCTAGTCAAATGAAATTTTTCTGTAAGCCTCACCTCCCCTACTTTCTCACCATTAGGCATCAGGCACTTCATTTTCTCCTCTCCCATAGCACCAAGGAACTTTGATCATATAATCAAATGACATTAACTCATTTATTGAACACCTGCTATAAGCTATGCAAATAATAATCACAAATAAAGTTGATATGATAATTACCATTATACAGATAAGAAAACTGAGAATCAGAGAGGAAAATGAATGTCCTCCTTATACAACCAGCAGGTAGAAGAATTAAAATTCAAAGTCAGCCCAGTATGACCCGATCTCATACCCTTTTTGCACACAATATTGCTTCCCAGGTACAACATTCATTACCCTGCATTACAGGTAGGTGCTTATACATCTCTTTCTGTCCTAGAATGTGAGATTCATCAATGTTTATCCTTTAATCACAAGCAACTTGCACAAGGACCAGCACTTTATATGTGCTTAATAAGTGTTTATAGCTTTTGACCATACTTTAAGGGAGAGCTGTCCAAGAGAAATATAATGAGAGCCATATGTACAATTTTAAATTTTTTAGTAGCTGCTTTAAAAAGATAAAAAGAAACAAGTAACTTTTAAAAATGTATTTAGTTTAACCCAATGTATCTGCAATATTATCCCATGTAATCAATGTTAAAATGTTAATGACATATTCTAGCCTCTTTTTTTTTTCATTCGAAGCCTTTGAAATGCTATGAGTATTTTACACTTACAACACATCTCAATTCGGAATGGCCACATTTTGAGTGCTCAGAAACCACATGTGACTGGCATCTACTACTGTATTGGACAGAGCAGATTGAAGAAATATAGACTGCGAAAAGAAAACTAAAAGGGAATTTCATCTCCTTTGTGGAGGTTGACTCAAACAGTGCAAGTAGACAACACGTGTTCTCAATCTAACCAAGTTCTTCTACTACACTCAAACAATGGCACTATTTCCCACCCTAGGCCATTGAGGCACAATCCTTTGGGATTCCTGGTTACTTTAGCTCTTCACTGCCTTAGACAAAGTCCACGTAGGACTACCGAACGAACCTACTAAAAGTTTTTAAATCTTAAAATTTTTAATTTTATATTTAACATTTTAAACTTAAAAAATTTTTAAATCTTTATATTTTTTAAAGATTTAAATTTTAAATCATTTTGAATTTTTTTAAGTCCAAAGTAACTGGGCTTACCTATAGTGTTACTGAGCTCCCACTGTCTGCCAGACACTTGTGGCTGGGGGAGAATTAAGCACACACCTGCATTTACAGTTCTTGATTTGAATCTTTCCGTGGGCTTTCCCAAGTTCTGTCTTGTGTCTGGACCATCTGTTCATGCAAGATTTTTAATTAGAAAATTCCATGTATTTGCCTTGACACATGGCTAACCACTGTTGTGCCTTGAATCATTGTTTGGCACCCAGTGGACAGTAATGAAGAATCTCAAGGAATTTACCATGTATCTGGGGAGTAGTTCAAATGTAGGAGATGTGACTGAGGAAGGATCGATCACTAAAATCTTCAAGGTTCAAATAAAAATGGAGCTAAACATAAACTCTTAAGTAGGGAAAGAGGGTGAAGAAGAATATTTCAGGCAGAAGACAGGGACAGGGATTGTTTTCTTAAATACTTTCATAGCACTTATTATATGCAGAGCACTATTCTGAGAACTTTTCAAATGTTAACTCACGTATACTTCACACAACCCACCAAGGTAGGCTCCTTTTTACAGATGAGGAAAAATGGTTAAGGGACTTGGAAAGCTTATCCTGCTGCTAGAAAACAGGAGCCCTGAGATTTGAATACAGAGCCTCTAGCTCCAGAGCCCATGCTCTTAAATACTATTACTATGTTATAGCCAAGTCTTTTGGACTATCCCGCAATAAAGAGACACCTAGGTTAGTTCTGATTCAAGGAGTTGCATGAAATGTTAAGCCATCTTAAGAAACAAATGAACATTTCCCTGGAAGACTCACATTATACCTTAAGATCACCTGCTGTCTGAGACACCTACAGACATGTACAGTCTGAGAAAGAAGTTTGGAATATTTGAGCTCAACATGTGTTTTGATAGTCATCAACTCACTTTACAAGAAATGTACAAGCAAGGTCTGTCGTAAGTTCCCACCATAGGGCAATGGAGCTGTCTCATAGGAGGTGTATTAGAAAGAAATTTATTTCTTATTAAAACTTTAGGAATAATCTAGTGGCAAATCAATAATAATACAGGCTCTTTTTTGTTTGGGGTTGTTATATAGGCATAACCAGAAGTTTTTTTGTTTTGTTTAGTTTTCCCCCAGTGGCTACTTTGGTAAAAGAGAGGAGTAGAATAAAAGGACTATTGTCAAAAAGCTTACAGTTTAGTTCATTTTCAATTCAATTTAACATATAATTGTTTAGCACCACCAGGTTTTCTGCTAGGCAAGGGAAAGCAAGACTAATAAAGCACAAATCCTCCTTCAAGGAGCTTAAAATCTTACAGATACATAAGCAAATAACTGTTATACTCTAAAACAAATGCTCTGCAAGAATTAGAACAAATGTTACAAAAAGAGAAAGGAAGCCACAACTAATTCTATTAAGAGTGGAAGGAATGTACATTTATTAGCTTATTAATAATTTTAAAGGATAATTTAGAAAAACATTCAGCTAACTGCAATAAAAGAATGAAATAAATAAATATGTAAGTCTAACAGTGAGAATCCCAAGGAAGGTATGATTAATGAGTTACAGAAATTTTTGTGCTCTTTTTTTTAATTCAAACAAGAGAACATAAAAACAAACTCCTAAAAAAAAGTTTATACAGGAGATAGGAGAAATTTCAAGAAAGAACATTAAAGGTTAACATTCAATGTTTCATCAATGTCTTGTTGACTGGAAGGGGCATTTTTGAGGCAAGAAGGTAGCTGAAATTCATCTGAGGATGATGATGGAGATGGATGATACTGGAGAGGATGGAGTGGGAGCTGGAGGATCACGATTTGATGCTGTTGCTGGAGGAGGGGAGCTCACCCCTGCAGTCAGTTTCTCGAAAAGGGTGTCTAGTGTGGTTTGCACAGGATTTTTGTTTTTTTCATCCTAAATGGACTTGTAGCAGCTGATGTCCTCACTAATTGCACGGTAAACCTTTGTAAACTGCTCAATGTTAGGATCTTGCTCCTCAAGCTTAGCAAATCCTGCTTCAGTGAGACAAAAGCCTTCAGTTAAGTATTTTGTCATAAACTTTCTTGGCTCTGGGTCTTCTGATTCTTCGTGCTCTTGTGTTTTTATCAGCTGCTTCTCTGTCTGTGAGACTAGACACCAGCACAAAGGTGCTGCACCAACGAACCGCTTACACCATGCCGGCTAGTTTACATGCATGGAAGAAATTAGTTCCCAAATCATTAATTTAATTATTTAATTATAAATTATCCTTATAGGGAGCCTTGGGAGCCCGTTCATAAGTACAGAACACCATTAAGTCATCCATAATCCGGGTACTGCCTATAATTCTAAAACATTTTCTGAGAATTTATTATGCACCACCACCTTGAAAAGTGATAGGGATATAATGATATATGAGACATAAGACATTGTTCCTCTTCCTAAAGAATTCAAAGCCAGTAACAGAACAACCATATGAATAAATAAATGTCATTCAGTGGTACATTTGCTATCATAAAGGTAGAGTATAAGATAAATGATGCTATCCCTTTCAATCTAGGGATAAAGGAGGACTGGTCTACAGGTGTGATATTTGAACTGGGTCTTGAAGGATGAACAAGAATTTTCCTTGGGCCAAAGAAAAGATTCTTTCAGATAAAGGGAACATGTGCAAAGATATAATGATACAAAATAGTATAGCATGTTTTTGGAAATGCAGGGGTTTGGCATTGTTTCAAAGAAGGGAGTGGCTAGACAGAAGCCTGCACAGGTACGGAGAATGTGTACAATAGAGAGCTTTATAAGAAATGCAGAAATGTTAGGACTCCATTCTTTTGGCAGCAGAGTCACTAAGGCTTTTAAGCAGGGAAGTAACATGATCAATTTTCCCTCCAATCAAGACTGGAATGGACAACGGATTTTGGAAGCTCAGGCTGGAGGGTCTTTTAGGAGGTGACGGCAATGATCGGTGGAAAAAAGGTAGTGGCCTGAAATACCATTAAGTGGAAAAGGAGGTGGCAGAAGGCATGGAAGGGAGAATATTTCAGAAGTAGAAACTCATTTAGATTAAGTGAGGAGGTTGATAACAGGATGGTTTATAAAAGAAGCTTGATAAGGATGACAATTAGTTCCTGATAGAGCCATTAGATATTAATAAATAATAAGGACAGCAGTAACTGAGATAGAATAGGTGCTGTCTTACAGAGAAAGATGATGCCACAGAGAAGTGGAGGTTGATGCTATAAAGCAGAAATACTAGAAGGAAGAAGCAATGCATTCGGGCTTTGGATGACACCAATCTATCAGACAAATCTCCCATCTCCACATCTACTACTTGCTTTGTGTTTCTTCTGAAAGAAAAGAGGAATCAATCTTGACATTCACTCTAGTCTCTGGGCTTGGCCTTCCCTCCTACCTGGGAGGGACGCTCATGGAAAAAATTGGTCAGATTGAAACAAATCAATCAATTTGTGTCTGCCAAGTTAACATCTCTGCAGGAAATTAATTGACCTTGCTTTTGACACAAGCCTGAATGACAGATGGGAAATGGGGGAAGGCCAGACATGACTGGCAGTTCATGACATAAACAATGCAGGGTTGCCCCCCTTCTATAAATGGGTTGTCTGCTATGGGTCATCCATGGAGCAAATCTTCAGGGACAGTCAGAGAGTTAACAGGTGTCCAAGGGTGAAGAGAGTGAGCATGCAGCCACACCATCATGGCAACTGTGGGGAGGCAACCAGACTCAAACACTGAAAGGCACAAACTGGAGGGGCACCCTCTTTGGGCCATAGGGGAAAAGAGGGCACAGAGTAAGTCGATGAAACACTGATGACTTCAGCATGTAGCCACAGGCTAATCAAGGAAGACTTCAGCATTTATCCCCTCTACACTATGGCAAAAGCACTGGATTGGCAATTGTAAGGGCTGGCTTCAAATCTGTTCCATGCACACATTGCTTATGTTCTCTAAAATCAATTAACTCATCATTAAAAGGAGGTGCATAATACCTAACTCACCTCTTAACCACCTAAACAACTTAAAGTAAATTACCTAATCTTTCAAAGCCTCTGTTTTCTCATCAATGAAATGGACTGACACCTGCCTTACTTTGCAGCTGTTCTGATGAAAAAGGAAGTTGATTTAAAAGAAAGTGCCTGGTAGAATGAAAGTTGTTAAGCATATTTTGGTTTCAAGGGAATCTTGTATCATTAATGGAAAGACAAAAGTACTCATCCCAGCTCTACTATATCCTAAATTTGGGATGTATCAAACCACTTTTCAGCTAATATCCTTTGTCCATAATTGAAACCATCCCTACCAATATGTGAAGAGGAATCAAAAGTCCCCTGGCCTCTGCATAGTACATTGACCTTGGTTCTTTCCTTGGTATGTGGATCATAGGTAGCACACCTGCCCTTTGACCTTTGATCAAGGAAAGAGATGAGTGGCCTTGCCTTATTAGTACCAGATTTTGGGAAACTGTCTGTCCATGGCCTCTTGGCTATACTCTCCAGTGACATCAGAGAAAGGGATGGAAAACTCATGATAAATGCATTTGCCCTTTTGTGCACATCTGCCTATGAGAAAGAAGATAGCAGTGATAGCTACAAACATCTTTCATCCAATTCATTACTCTGGGGCTTAATAATTCTAGTCCTGACCAGGATGATGCTGGGTAAACTAAGCTCCTCTGTTCCTCAGTTTTCCCCATCTATAAAATGGTTATGGTATAGAGATGTAAATAAATGGACAGAAGATCAGCATCCTGAAGTGAACCTACCCTTAGCTGTACCTGGCTACTGCCTCAGGCTGCAGGCTTTGCTCGGCTCAGCTCTGCTTGTGCCGAGCCTCCAGGTGCTGAGGGCAGGCTGGTGACACTAATGCATGCCCCTCACTTCTAGAGGATGAAGGGAACTAATATTTACTGAATACCTATAATGGCTTCAGACACTATGCTAGATATTTAAAAGGTTATGTCTCATTTCACATGGATACAGACGAAATCGTCGGGTAGAACCTCAGAGATGTTACATGAGCCAGTCAAATAGCTAGTAAATTATAGTGCTGAGTTCTGTTGATTTGCTGTTTTTGTTGTCCCTTTTGATTCTGAGTTTAAAGTTTTTGCTGAAGGCCAGGCTGATCTGACACTAAGTAGAAGGAATGTTTAGTTTTATACAGACTCTATTCTTTCAGGAGAATTCTTAATGTTCTCACTTATCCTGACAGCAAACCTATCACAGAGGTAAAACATGAAGGAAGTAGCTCAAACACCGGGAGAACAGGGCTCAATATTAACTCTGCTTCTTTCAGAGGAAGGTCTGAAGAGAAACACAAAGTGCCATGCCACAATTCCTATATTCCCAGAATTACGATGACAGCTCATAAGCACACTTTGATGAATATGTTGGATTCTTATCAAACTAACCTTCCGGAATGGTAAAAATCTTCCTCACCAACACCACCACTCTGTGTCCCCGGAAGACAAAGCTGGGACCAAAAGTCTGGGTCTTTCTTTGCCAGGAGACAATAAAGCTGAGGGAATGAGAACAGCAAGCATGTGGGAGTCACAGACTTAATCATGGTAGAAGCTTAGGCTAGTTTTACCACCATAGTATTTGCCCTGGGCCTGCAGAAACTGTGTCTGCCTTGCTCCCTGCTCTATCCCAGCACCTGGAAGGGTGCCTGGCACAAGAGAGGGGGCACTTAGTGTTTGTTAAATGAATATATCGAAATCACTTGACCATATCATAAGCACTTGATAAACAGGATTTAGAACTTAATGCAGAATTCTAAGTTTAGAATTTTCATAGAGTTGACATCCAACATTTGAGGTGGAGAGATTTTGGTTTCTCCTTGTAGCTGAAGAAACGGTAGTCCAGTGAATGACTTGCCCCCAGTCATCTAGCTAGGACTTCAACCTGGAATGCCTAATGTGTGTTTGGCTACCCTTAGTTATTTTGTATGTAGGCTCACGGAATTTTAAACATAGATGTTTTAGTAATAAAACAAACACCAGTGTAAAGCCTTTCATTTGATATCAAGATTATCACTTGCTTGTTTGATAGCTAGAGAGGAAACTAAAACCAAAGTTCTGAGGACCCCCACTAACACAGAAGTTCCCCAAGTTGTGAGCTTACTAAAACAGTGCTGGAGTTAGATCCACAGGCCAGAGGCAAAAGGTCACCACTCAGACCCTAATGGGTAATAATGAGCTGCAGACATCCCCTTGGGTACTTCTTCATGGATTTTGTAGAGGAAAATAAAGTTCCTGCACTCAGGGCTGGCTGCTCCCTGTGCTGTCCTCAGGGTCCAACTTAAAAGAAGATAGAAACACTGGATCCCAGAGTACATGGGCATGGTGCTTGTGTTTGATGCAAATTGTAAAGAAAAAAAAATATCATGGAAGAAATGAAAGTATCTTTTGCACAAAGAAATGAGGGAAAGAAGAAAAACAGTGATAGCTGCAAACCTCGGCCAATGGTTTATATTCAGTTTCATTAATATTTCCTTGGATGTTGTGTTCTCAGCAAGATATAAAACGTGGTCTTGGTGATGCAAATTGTGGCCTTTTGCTAGGCATAGTTGCAAACCTTTTCAGTGATCATGAGGGCTCACCGGCAGTACCTCTCCACAACAGAAATCCCAACCTAGGGACAGATGCTGTTATGCTCATCACACCTAGCAGATTTCCCAGCCTAAATGTATTAATATATGTTATATCTGTTTTTCCTTTTCATAACACTGTTGCATGCTACATAATGATGTTTTGGTCAACCACAGCCCACATATACAACAGTGGTCCCATTAGACTATAACGGAGCTGAAAAATTCCTATCACCTGCTGACATCATGGCCATTCTAACATCGTAGGCAATGTCTTACTCACGTGCTTGCGGTGATGCTAGTGTTAACAATCCTACTGTGCTGCCAGGTGTATAAAAGTCTAGCACATACAATTATGTACAGTATGGAATACTTGATAAAGATTAAAAACAACTCTGTTACTGGTTTATATATTTAGTATACTATACCTCTTATTTTAGAGTGTACTTCTGCTGTTTATAAAAAAATTAAAAGGTAACTGTAAAACAGCCTTAGGCAGGTCCTTCAGGAGGTATTTCAGAAGAAAGTATTATTATCAAAGGGCATGACAGCTCCATACATCTTATTGCCCCTGAAGACCTTCCAGTGGGACAGATGTGGAGGTGGAAGACAGTGATATTGATGATCCTGATCCTGGGTAGGCCTAGGCTAATGTGTGTGTTTGTGTCTTAGTTTTTAACGAAAAGCTTAAAAAATTTAAAAGTTTATAAAGTAAAAAAGTTATAGTAACCTAAGGTTAAGTTACTATTGAAGAAATAAAAAATTTTTAATAGATTTAGTGTAGCTGAAGTGTGCAGAGTTTATGAAGTCTCCAGTAGTATACAGTAATGTCCTAGGGCTTCACATTCGCTCAGCACTGTCAATCTAAATAATAGAGAGAGGGTTTCTAAAAGAAAAGATATTTGTGTGGGAATAAAGCATTGCAGTGGGAATACACATGCCATAGTGAACTATGTGCATATTCAGGGAGGTAAAGGAAAACAAAGGTTTTTAAGGGGAAAAAAATGAGGAGGATCACATAACTGTTTTGAAACAAGTGTCCTTGATTACAAAGATCAATAACAAGGGTGACACCAGCCTGAGGTTGAACAGGCAGTTGCTGAGCAAATGTCCTTATAGACATATTTTTTGTGGAAGGTTGCAATGGCGTCTGTGCACGGTTGTGGCTTTTTCAGTCTTTTGTGATAGTTGTTGTTATCAGGCTTACAAGCATGAGAACCCTCTCGTCATGGCCTTCCCTGGCTCTGTTTGTCAGGGTTTTCTTGGTATCTAGTGACTCCATTTGAATTCTGATCGCTTCCACGCCATGCACTCTCTGACTCACCCAGAGCAACTCCCAGTCCTGAAGGCTCAATTCGTGGTCAGTGCCCTTCACAGGTGTACCATTTTTTATCCTTTATGCTATATTTTTACTGTACCTTTCCTATGTTTAGATATGTTTGAATATACAAATACAGGCCATCGTGTTATAATTCCCTGCAATATTTAATGTGCCGCACAGGTTTGTAGCTAAGAGCAAGAGGCCATACCATACGGCCTAGGTATATATTAGGCTATACCATCTAGGTTTGTGTACGTACTCTCTATGATGTTTGCACAACGACAAAATTGTCTAAGGACACATTTCTCAGAATGTGTCCCCATTGTTAAGCGGTACATGACTGCTTGCTAAGCATTAATCAACATACAAAGTCTTCATTCCCAGCTCTGTAAAACACACTACTAATGCTTATTTAAGCCATGTTTAAAAATGCCCCAGGAAATACAATAGCTTTGCTCATGCTCCCTTCTGATAGACTTCTACCCTCAAAAGATCAGCAAGTGATAGAAGCTGATTGGCTTAGAGCTTTGCTAGTCGCTCCTATGAGCAGCATTTTGGCCTAGTCTCCTGCAATGAGCCTGCCTCCTCTAGTCAACATCTTGTAGTCACCAAAGAGCAACCCAAGTTAGCACTATCCCCAGCCAGCTTGTTAACTGGAAAGTGAAATCCTTTGCATCTCCCCCATCACCCAAATTACCTCCAAATCACTTTCTAAGCTTCTCTGTTTCCATATTTTGGCTTCTTACTTTCAGGCAGCTCTGTTGCAAACTCTGCTCCATTTCAGAAGAACACCCATGCTCTGTTGCATGTAGTCTTTTGAACTCTACCTGGCCCTTAAACTCCCAGGATGCTGGACCAGGCTTGTTCTCCTGGCAATAGCAGAAAAGCAAGAGAGGAGAGAAGAATCACTAATTGTCAAAGGCCTCTTGAGATATAGATGTAGAATGGGCACACTATTATTACCATAGTCTTGTGAAAATAAACAAAGACCTGAAGACCATCAAATGAGAATAAACAAAGTCTATTTCTTCAGAACTTGATGTAGCAAGAAAGTCAGCCACTGTCAGTTGCATTGGACAGAGATTCAAAGGCAGGGAAAGGAGTGAAAGCTTTATAGCAGGGGAAAAAAAGGAAGGCTTCACATGTGTCCTGATTGGAGGCTATTGCATGGGGAAGCTATAAGAGAGCTAACTAGAAACAGGGCATTCTGTGTGATTGGTTGGGGATGCATATTTATCTTTCTCTGGTTGATCTTAATTTGGAAGTGGGGACAAAAATTAGGAAAGTTGTCAGTTATTAATCAAGTCCTAATCATTTGGAGCCAATTGCTACAGACGATATTATTTGGCTCCCTGGGTTGATTGCTGCAGGTTGTGGGTCAGAGTTCTATTTCTGGATATTGTTCATTTATATAGTGAAACTTTCATTCCGTTTGCAAAGTTAGTCACAAAATTAGCCCCTATTCAAGAATGGGGAAATAAACTCCACATTTTGGTGGGTGGAACTGCAAAGCTGAGTTGCAAAGGATGTAGATACACAAATGCCATTTCCCTGGTCATTAAGGCAGTCAACCTACAAACAAGCTTCCAGGATGTGCTGAGGGATTGGATGTGAATTATGAGAAAAGAGAGGAGTGAAGGATGGCTTCAAATACATTTGCCCTAAATAACTGAAAGAATGGAGTTGTAAGACGTAGAAGACAAGGAATAGAATTAACAGTTCCAATTGGATTTGGTATCTTGCAAGACCATTAGATACCCACGTGGAGTTATCAACAGGATTTATTCAAGTTGGGAAAAAGTTATAATGGAAATAATAATTTTGTAGGGAGTGACTCAAAGAAGAGAAAATAATTTATAAGTCTTGACGATTAGAGAGATGCAGCAAAGTAGGCTAAGGAGTGGCAGTGCATTGTAGGGGGAGGGGATCCAAGAAATGGTGCCATTCCCCCCAAAAAGGGAAGAAAATGATTCGAGAAGGGCAAGATCAATGTGATCAGTTTGTGTCAAATGTAGGGCAATATGAGGACAAAATTTGACCAGTAAGTTTGTCGACACGAAGATCAGTAGTGGCCTTGCCATTGGTAACCTCTTAAGGTTGTGTCTAGATTGTCTTTTTCTCCATCTCTACTATTACCACCGAGGAGGCCCCATCACCCCCCTCCCGGAAGATCACAGTACACTTATGACCACCCATCCCGCAGCTGCCTTTGCCTTCTTCCCAACCACTGCCCATGCTGCAGCCTATGAAATCCTAGCCTTCCCACCCCATTTAAACCCTTGTAATAGCTTCACAGTGGTCTTAGATCAAAACCCCAACCTTTACTATGATTTGTACACATATAGCCCCTGTCTGTTTCCCCACTGCTGCCACGCTCCCTTCTCTCATTTCCTGGCATGCAATACTTGCTCGCACCAAAAGTCTTTGCTTATGTTATTTCCTCTCCCTGAAACATTCGCTTCTTCCACTCCAACACCCGAGCTGTGTGCGTGCATGCTCACATACATATGTGTGCCTTGTAGAGTCACGAGCATCTTCCCTACTTCTGCTTAAGAGGGAAGCAGTCTGTGACTGTTCATAGTAGGTTGTCCTTTAAACAGCATGTGCCCTGTACCCTCCCTCTTCTTTTATCCCTTATCCCACATATCCTGATTATGGGTCTTGGAAGAACTTTTCAAAATTATGCATCATTGCTTTGTGCTTGTTTGTCTAACATCTGCCTCCCATGTAAGTCTGCAGGCTCCTTGAAGGTTGCTGCATCCCCTGACTCAAAACAGGGCTTAATTAATATTTTTTAAATGAATGAATGACTACCAGATAAACTCTGTGAGATGTGCAATATTGTCCCCTTTTTACACATAAGGAAACTGAGACTCAGTGAGTTCAAGACCTTGTTCCAGGAATTCAAGCCTGGTCTGCCTCACTCCTGCCCCCAAACTTTGCCTTTACGTGTGTGTGTATGTTTACCACTAGCTGAAGTTTCTTAAGGGCAGAGTCTTTATTTAATTCATCACTGAGTTAAAGCCCATCCCCGAATTGTTGATACTCACCTCAAGAAATATTGACTGGATTGAGTTGTAGAAAATTGAATTTTATATTTTGAGCTGAACTGAGCAAACAAACCTTGTAAAAAATATGTTTAAGTTTGCCTAGGAAATTTATATTTGGTCTAATAATAGCAACTTCTGCCTCTCTCTCCCTCTTTTATTGCTATGGTTTCTTTCTTCAGGAAAATACTATTTTTCATCCACACTTGCAGCTAGTTGGTTCTGAGAGAGGTTACCTCCTGCTCTTTCTTGCTCACCTCAAGCACTATTTGTGTTTGTCTGATGGAGAGAGAATTCAGCCCATTATGAAGCAATAGAAATTGTGTGAATGCTTTCAGCTCAAGAGTCAGTGCACTCACAAGTAGGGCTCTCAAACTCCTGCAGACTGCAGACCACTTTGGAAAATAGACATCAACCACTCTTGTTTGTACTTAGGGCAGCCCCAAATGAAAACCAGCCCCTAGGAAATGGAAAGGCTGGCACGGACTCTGACAGGCTGCAGACAAAACAATGCCTACTTTTATTAAAAATCATAAACAAATAACTTAATAGTACCATAAATGAAACCATAGGTGCTATCACACAATAAATAAGCCTTAATGCCACAGCCCACAGACCACCTGATTTTCCAATTGTGGATTACCAGGTGGTACCCAACAAGACTTCAAGAATACCCTAATTAAGGTGGTAATAATATTGATAAAAATAATGAGTAGCAATATTAACAATTAACTTTGAATACTGCAGTAACATTTATAAAGCAGTTCACATTTGCTCTCTCAGATCTACACAAGGAATATGAGTCAGGGATTATTATGGCCATTTCATCACAAGTGAGTGCTCAGAAGGGTTGAGTACTAGGTCAAATGATTCATGGTCAGAAAGTGGCAAAGCCAGAACTCAAACTCAGGACTGCAAACTCTAAACCCCACTAAAGGATAAATTACCAACACACACTACTTGGTCATCCTGCTGGTTTGGGACTGAGGTAGGCTGAATTATTGTTCCCAACTTTTCACCCCCTCTCTCTTATAGAATTATACATCTGAACACTTTGCCATACATATAATTTTATAGTGCCTCCCCAATGAGTGGACTGTAATTTCCTGCCTGGTGAGTTCAGCTGGCCACGCGACTTGCTTTAGCCAATGAAATGTTACTGAACATAATGTGAGCAGTGACTTTAGAGGGTTTGCATGGCTTGGCTGGCTCTCTTGCATGCCTATCATTCACCATGAGAAGATGCCCAAGGATCTGATAGAAGGAAATAGAGAGGACATCTGGAGTAAACCTTCATCCAACCTGCAGGGTGGAGCCAGACCCAGCTGAATCCATCCAGGTCCAGCTGAGATAAGCCAAATGCCAGCCAACCTGCAGACCCATGAGTGAGAAAGATAAATGCTTGTTGCCATAAGCCAATGTGTTTTGTGGTTGTTTGTTATGCAGCGTTATTACAGCAATAACTGAATAGTACAGGAACTATGTCTCATTTTAGCAGTGGGAATTTGGTCGAAGGGTGGTGGAGCTATCACTAGGTGCAGAGAAATGAACACTAGCTTTGTGGTCACAACTTTAAGAACTAGCTCTCAAATCCTAGTTCTGCCACATCTTAGTTGCATTACTTTGAGAAAATTATCTACCTGTCTGAAACTGATTTTCTTTACCTACTAATAGGGATAATGATACCCATTTTATAAAGTTGCTATACAGATTAAATGAAATATTTTATGTGAACAACTGGAACAATATAGGAACCATAATTTGCAATCATTGTTTCCTTCCCTTCTTAGATCTGAGTAAAACATTTGCTTGGTTGGGGGATTTTTTTTTTTTTTTTTTTTTTTACAGTATGATATATGCTAGACTGTGGCCAACTTAGGGTCTGGAAAGGTGTCTTTAGCCTTACATATCACTTTTTGTTTACAGTCACAATTTGTAGTGAGCTGATTTCCCAAAATATATTACCACTCAAGTTGACTTATCTTGTTACATTCAAAAACCTATTCTGTCAAAGTAGACCATAGAGTACATACATAGTGCTCCAACTGTAAAAGAAAATATATTTTTAACAATAATAATACTTTATAAATCAATCCTAATATTGTAACAATTGCAATAAAATTAGTAATGTTCAGGAAAATAATAATTAATAAATATGATTCATGAATATTTCATAGAAGCTAAATAGACCGAGTCACAGAAAATAAAGAGGATGTTAGAGACTACTTCCCTCCAAATGGTGCCTATACACGACCATCAATTATATCATTTTATTTTTAAAGAGCAGATAATGTATGTGGGATACAATTGATGTCTGAGCATAGAGGAATCCCAAAAGTTTTAAAGGCTTTTATCTTCACGGCTTCATGGTTTTTACTATTTTGTAGAAACCTAAATGCATGCATTCATTCACTCAAATAATATCTTTTTTAAGTTCTAATACATTCCCAGATGGAATGAGAGCATGCTGCTGAGTAAATCAGCAATACAGAATAACAATTCCTGTAGTGAGGTAGATAACAGCAGCCTGAATTCATGTAACAGAAGAGATTGATTAATTAATTAATTAAACAAATTAATTTCTGAGATGTACCAGACAAAATTGGTGGGGTTTGTCAATTGATAGGCTATGGAAAGAATAGCAAAATGTGCCGAAACATCAGCACACTCTTCCTTCTCTATAAAATCTAAAACAAGCTTTTCTTGTTTGTTTTATTTGTTTTTTCTTGGTTTCTACTTTGTCTCCTGATTATAGACAATAATTCTAAGCGTTATTCAAAATATGTCCATTTGTTTACTATATGCCAATATACTTGGGTGTGTGAATAGTATTTATGTTATTAAGTCTCTTGCTGGCATTATAACTGGAAAACATACCTCAATACTCAAAAATAGGCATACAAATCATGGTTCTTTACTTAACAAGTCTTGTGGCACTATTGACACCATTGTAGGCATGTCATTCCTAGGTGACACTTTAAAGACATTCAATAATTTTGTTTGTCCAGTCTTAAACAACTATTACATTCACTAACACTAGAACTTGGATGAGAACATCAAAGTAGAAGAGCTCACATTGCCTTCTCTCACGCCAAAAGTGATATCATTTTAGTTCACCAACTATGTCACCCCTAATTTAACTTTTAACTCTTTGGAATACTATTAACTGAAATTTTCCTTCACCCATGTTTGATCTTGAATATGTTTTTAACTTAGTCCATTTTCTCTCTTCCCCTAACTCTCTCACTCATCTATTAATACTATCCTCAGTGAGATTTCCTGACCAATATCTGAATTATATGATGTTCCTAGGTACTGTACTCTCGTGACACTCTGTATTATTTAATCAGAGGGCTCTTCACCCCATTTTAGTTTTGTTTTACTTATTTAATAACCTGTAAACTTTAAAAAGGAGAACAGTCATGTCTTATTATTTCATTATTCTATCCCTAGAACAGAGTCTGGTCTGGTACAGTATTCAATAAATATTTATTGAGTAAATGAGTGAAGGAAAGCACTTAGGACTCCACAATAATTGACCATTCAATGATGACCAATATTATGATGAATGCATTTTACTTATGTTTTACGGCCCTATCATTCACATACCTCTCCCTCAATCTTGCACCGTGGCAGCCTATAATAGCACGAAGCAGGCTCCTGTACTTCAACTCTGAAAAACAGAGGATCTGAAAGTGAAAACTTGCTTCCCATATTTAAATATTTCTGAATTAGGTGAAGGCTCCCACCAAAATAATCCATAGCCACGAAGCACCACTGAATGATGGTCTGAAAGAAGGACACGGATAGTTGTGGGAAATTAGTTAGCACATTCCCACTCAATTCCAGTGTTCTAAATACAATCAAAAGTTCTGTGGCTTCACACTTCTGTTCCTTATTGAGGCTTCCCAGGTATTACAAACTATGTGTTCCTTTTAAGCTATTAGTAACATCTCTGCCTTTGATCACAGTTCCTTTGTCTGTAAAATCCTGATCAGGATTGTGTCTTTAGTAGATGTTTTATTTCTATCTTCTTTATTGATCTCTAATTGATTGTTAAGCATTTTTTCCTTGTCTCCTAAAGCTAGGAATATTGTAGTCACTCACCTTATGTCTCTATAGGCTCAGTATCCCCCATTACTAAGCTAAACAGGGCAGGTCTTTTAGTAATATCTCAATCCTGAAGCATAGTAAATATAGTAATTTATGGCTTGTCCTTTTTTTCACGTTGAGTGTATCCATGTGAAGATGTTCCCTCTGCTCCTTTAAAATTATAATATGAGTGTCCATGGTTGATCAATGAGTCACAGAAAACTCTAACAAGACCCATTCAAGAAAGCAAATATTCTACTCTATAATGTATACGTCCCCTTCCAAGGTGTATAGGAGATGAACATATCCTAATGCTTGCCTTCATCATCACAAAAGAATAAAAGGACACTCCCTTTCAAATGTACCCATAAATACAAACCTATGCTTGCACCCATAAGACAACCTAAAAGTCTCTGTGGTGGTGTATCAGACTTTACTCTCGAGATGGCTGGCCACAGTCTGGTATGACCAGTCCTAAGTTGACCATGACTATTTATTGTCTTTAATTTTTCTTACATGCTTACAGTTATCAGTTTGACATCCAGAAAAACCTGGAAACATTTTGGGAAGAGCAGTGGGAAAGACTCAGAATTAAGCTCCTAATTTATGAGACACTCCTCTTTTATGCCATTCGCTTACCATAAATGTAAGCACTAGTACTATAATTTAAGTCCTAATCTTGACCTTTCCAGTTTCTTCGAACCCACCCTTTCCCCAACTTCTCTCCTCTTCACCAAATCTATTTCTCATCAACTCTACCCCCAACCCACCTTTACTTCCTAATAGTTCTACACTGCTTTCTATCAACTTAAACCTTGAAGGTCCTAGTCCTGGAACCACTGTTGCAAAGGCAGGGTAAGGACCAGACAGTGCAGAAACACAACAGGCATTGTACAGACCAAGGAACAGGACAAGCAGTCCAAGGACCAGGAAGGAGAGACACAGGGGCAAAGGGACAGACATAAGATCATGCTCACAGTGTGGAAGAATAAATAGTTCCTTGAGTAGTGGGGTGCAAATGTACCCACTTGTGTTCTCCAAAAAATAGAGACAAGTTAGAACAGAGGGCTTCTGAGCCAGGGGAACCTATGGCTCACAGGTCACAAGGCCCCAAATTAGCCTAGGATATGAGCAAGGATTGAACCAAATTAACACGTTCCCATCATAGGAAACTATACCTCACTCACATGAATGGTGGCTTAGGAATTGTGGACGGAAAAAAATCCAAACTCTGAAATATTTAAAAGAAGATTATTCTGAGCCAAATTTGAGGACCATGACCCGGAGCCACTCCCAAGAAACCTTGAGCAAGTGGACTCCAGGTGGTTAGGTTACAGTTTGGTTTTATACATTTCAGGGAGACAGGGGTTACAGGTAAAGTCAT
>CAUYRT010028469.1:0-45958 GCA_963574885.1 Lepilemur ruficaudatus
ATTGATGTCCGCAGAGCAATTGAAATGTTGTCCCGTCTCCTCAGAGTATGGGATTTTGTGTCAAACGAGGCTGATGAATGTGGTCAGTAGAATCTGAAAACTGAGCTACTAATTTACAGTGTCCCTTAAGCTCAATAAAAACCAGAGATTTCTGGACTCCTATAAAGACGCTTTGCTTTATCCTCCAAATTTAATTGATCGGACAAATTTGTTGAATCTCTCAGAAGTAGTCTATGTTTAGGTGGAATACATGAGGTTTGCACCAATCTTCTAAGATGGGCAATTAGCAAGAAAGCCCCCAGGATAAGCAACTCTCAGGGGACAGAGGGAGGGGCTCCGAGGTCTAGGCTCACCCCCACTCCATATAAAGTTCTCCATTTGCAATCTTGGGGGATCAGATTTGATTATCATTAAGGAAGTTGGAAGTTACCAAGGGTGCATATACAATACCAATTAGTATGATCATCATGTTTTTAAAAGTCAACACTGTCCAACTCCCCTCCCCCCCGCCACCTACCAAACGGATCAGTGTTCAGCCATGTCTGAACAATCAGGTCAGGTGCTCCTCTCTGCTTGAAAGTCACCTGCCCCCTGACCCACCCTGGGAGGGAAGATTCAAAGTCCCAGCTCTGTCACTCCTGTTTTCCCTGCAGCCCAGATACGATGCAATTCCTGACCTGACTAAACTAAGCTACTCAACTTGCCTGGATTTCCACAGAATTTCTCTATCATGCTGTACAAATTATGAGATTGCCCCTATCCTGTGAATTATGAGATAATGTGGGTGGCTTGAATCGAAGAGGCTAACAGACTAGACAGAAAGCAGAGGGATGTCTATTCCCTGTGCTGTCTATTCTCTTTCTAGGCTTGATAGGAGGCAGGTTAAATTCATCTGTTGGAATCAAGGTGGGAGGGGAGAATGCGAGGTGTATTAACCTCAATGACCCCGCCATTCAGCACATTGCACTTGGTGGATATTTATCAGACACAGAGCATCTGGTCTGATTTAGTCCTTACAGCATCCCTGGGAGATGAGATCAAAAAGGACAGTGACCTCTTAAGTCTTGTCTGTACCCCAGATGCTTGCCTCTCCAAAAAGACTCTTAATAAATATTTGTTGAATGAAAAGTCAATATGAATACTGACTGTTGGTTTTTATCCCTGTATTTCCAGGTAATAAAACTGAGTTTCAGAGAGGTTGAAGAAAGCTTGCTAATAATAACTTGCTAGCAGTGGCCCATCTGGGATGCAATCCAGTCATCTGACTCCCAGGGTAGTGCACACATTTTCATGTAACCAGTGAAACTTTGCAGGCATATTTTCTCATATAAGTGGTTCTAAGAATTGGGCTAACCCTTCAGAGCACCAGAGCAACATTAGTGCAGAGGAAAGATGCAAGGCAAATGCAGTCCTTATAAAGTGGAACCCCAGAAACATGGATGAATTTAGGGGGGAAAAACCCACCATTTACTAAGAGTCTACTATGTTTCAGACACTTTGAGGATTGTTTAAATGGGCATTCTGGTTGAATCTCAACAACTACCCTATGAGACATGAATTATTGTTATTCCCATTTTACAGTGGAGAAAACTGAGGCACCTTGCAGTTAAGTAACTTGCCCAGGGTCTCAGAGCTTGTAGTGGTAGCGTTGGGATTTGAACTCTGGTCTGTCTAGCTCTAAGGCTTGTGCTAGTTCTCAGATGACAAGGTATTGGAGCACTCAAACAGCATGTCTGAGCTTTGGCTTTGACTGAAGGGCACCATTCAACTCAATCCAACAAATATTTGCTGAACATTTGAGACAGTGAATCAGACAGTATAAAGTGTGAAGGAGAACCTCCTGCCAGGGAGGTTCCAATATGCTGATATGACAGGGTCCAGTGTATGTCACATGTTCAATATATACGTGTTTATAAAGGAACAAATGATGAATGATATAGCTGACTGTAACTAAGAAGAAATTCTATTAGAAAATTGCAGAGCAAAGTTTATGAGGAAATGCACTGTAGCTCTAAAATAAGGTATCTAGAAGGGATATTAAAGATCATGTAGTCTAACCTTCGTTAGATGAGGAAACTGAGCTGCACAAACAGGAAATAATTTGCCCCAGGTTCTAGATCCTGCTAACAGCCGAGTGTGGTCACAGAACGCTCTGTGATTTGTGTTCTTCCCCTTACCACCTTTGGCCGCACCGAAATCCTATTTCCGTCTTCCCTCTGCATGTAGTCGTGAGAGAGCTATTGTTATGTCCGTCCTCAGACAGAATCTCTTTATCTTCGCGGACCTCAGGGGAATGCACACATCAGCCGACAGACATTGACTAGCTGTCAGTCATAAAGAGAAGGTTCTTTTTGGAAGAAATGAGTCGTTTCTGAGGATTGAACTTCTAATACATCAAAGCTCATCGATTTGCTGTTATGATTCTCCTGGTACCTCTGAACACACGTGCACACACACATGTGAGGATACACACACAATACCTAACAGCGCGTCTGTACCGGAAACCAAGGCTGTTGGAGACACAGGATGCTACCGCAATGGCCTCGATGGGAATGTTCGAACAAACAGCTGACTCATTCAGGAATCCCGGTATCTCTCCATCACCCTCTCCTCTTCTTCCTCTCCTATCACTCCCCCTGCTTTGTTACCCCTCACAGATGGTGCCCTCTTCTCATCTGTCACTTTCCATCCTCCCTAATTAAGATTCTATTATTGGAGGTGGCCAGGAGTTGCATTTCAATAACACCACAATCGCCAATAATTTTTCATTTCCACAACCTGACAGCACAGAGACGCTCATCATCATGGTATTATTTTTTTCCCCTAAATATCCGCACTGAATCTTTTCTTCAAGGAAACTACCGGTGTTTTTAGTGATTGCCAACCCTCCCTTCTCCCACCCTCCTTTTATCCTGCGATCTATAAAACTGCTTCCTATGATGAAAAGCTTCAGGATCAAGCACAGTCAAACCATTTATTAAGACAGGTTAAACATTCCAGATGAGGCAGCTGCATTAACCCACGCAAAAAAGTCAAAGCTGGCAGACGCAGTGTTGTAAAAAGAATCTCATTTTTATTTCAGCTCTCCAGCAGTCAGCACTTTTAAAAAACAGCAGTTTCTAGATTATATGCATATGCCGTCTAGCAAATATTTACTGATAGCTTGTTTTGTTGTTTGGGATCTTTTTGTCTAATTAAGAGACGACCCATAAACAAATAATTTCAATATCGTGGGTTGGGTTCTTGGATACCAACATGTACAACATGTTTCTCCAGTTAGCCAGGCAGACTGGGAGGCAGGGGCTTTGCAGAGCTGTGACTCCTCCATGGAAAATGTCCAACCCCAGGGAACACAGAGAACACACCTTAGTGTAGAGAAATACAGGAAGCAGGGTTCTCCTTGTCCACCCTGTAGGAAGGAGCAGGTGTCGCCCTGTCATTGCACCAACAGGCAGGAGACTGTCCCCGGATCTGCTGTGTCACTTTCAGATTCCACATTCATAAAATGGGGATGGGGACCAAAGTCCTTGTCCTGTCTACTCCATAGGAATAAAATGAGATAATATAGTAGCACTCTGGAAAGAGGTAATCACAAAAATTGCCTCTGTCAAGTGAGGTGCTCTAGACCTGGTCCTTCCTCCTGGCTTCATGGATCACGCTTGTACCATCCTGTACAAGTAACTTTGGTCCACCTGAAAACCCCTAAAAAAGAAGGCTCTGCAACCCCTTTCACAGAGGGTGGCCGCAGTGCGGTGTGGGGTGTGAGCGCTGGCCCTGGGGTCAGAGGCCCCATCTTCTGGCTGTGTCTTGTCAGGCAAACTTTTTAACCTCTCTAGGCTGGTTTTCATTTTTGCAAATTGAAGGAACTATCATGGATGATTGACAGTTTTCTTTTAACCCTTGACATCTATTGATTCTAAGATGTCCTAGACCCAGAAGAGAGAGAAGTTATGACTTATGGGATTCCACAGGGAAGTAACACAGGAGGAAATCCAAGTCATCGTGAAAAGAGAACTCAACTGGGAGCCAAAAAATCCAATTCCCAAAGGAGCTGAAAACTTATGTCCACACAAAAGCCTGCACATGGATGTTTATAGCAGCTTTATTCGTAATTGCCCAAACTTGGCAGCAACCGAGATGTCCTTCAGCAGACGAATGAATAAATAAAACGTGGTACATCCAGACAATGGATATTATTCAGCAGTAAAAAGAAATAAGCTATCAAGCCATGAAAAGTCATGGAGGAATTTTAAATGGATAACCACTAAGTGAAAGAAGCCAATCTGAAAAGGCGACACATACCGTGTGACTTCAGCTCTATGACATTCTGGAAAAGGCAAAACTATGGAGACAGTGAAAAGGTCAGTGGTTGCCAGGGGTTAGTGGGGAGGGAGGGAAGGAAGGATGGGGGATGCACAGAGGATGTTTCGGAGAGTGAAACCACTCAGCAGGACACTACAATGGTGGACACATGTCCCTATACATTTGTCAAAACCCATAGCAGGTGCAAACACCAAGAGTGAATCCTAACGTGAGCTGTGCACTATGGGTGACAATAATGTGTCAGTGCAGGTTCATCAGTTGTAACAAATGCACCACTCTGGGGGTTGGAGGGTTGTTGATAATGGGGGAGGCTGGGGGAGGAGCGGTCAGGGGGTATATGGGAACTCTCCGTACTTCCCATTCGATTTTGCTGTAAACCTATAACTGCTTTAAAAAATAAAATCCATTTAAGAAAAATAATGCGGGCTCTAGTTCTTGATTCTGCCACCAGTCATTGATTTGGTTGATCCAAAGTTCCAGCCAACTGGGACTCCAAGCTTCTGGCTCCAGCCCATGGCCAACTTTCTCCCTCCCTCAGGCTTATTGGCATTCTCCACTCCAACACAAGTCTGCATTGCTAAGACATCCTCCCGAGCCCCTTTATGCCCCAGATTTCTAGGCAATGCAGGGTTACATCATTATCCAAAAAATGGTAGGAGTTTCTGCTGCTGTCTCTTGTGCCAGTTTTATCATGAGTAGCCTTTTTATAGGTTTGGGTGTTCAGCTACCTTTCCTCTGCCTTCCAGAAGCAGGCGCTCAAGGCACTGCCTAAAGCAGCAAGACGGATGTGAGTGAGTTCCGTGCTGCATCAGGCGTGGTGGAAGTCCCCGGATGTCTTCCTTATGGAATGTCTGTGGGGCCCTGGGGCCATGTGACTCAACTTGAGAGGGCACTCAGTTGTGCCTGTAGACGATGCTTCCGGGAGGAGAACTTTACAAGCAAACTGGGGAGTGCCGTGCCTCAGAATGATGGAGGTTATTGATTTTGTTCAAGTGCATTAGCCTAATTCTGCCCGGAGATATCGATCGTCCAAGGATGCCCCACCCCGCTCAGTGCAGATGTCTCATTACCTTCACTTAGGAGGATCAGAAATATGAAAGAAAAATATGAGCTCCACAGGAAAGACGCTCATTTCTGGGCCAGAGGTATTGAGCACAGGAGGCGACCTGTGTTTACCGTTGAACTGGCCGGTGCAAGACAGGCGTTGGTTCATCCTATTAGGGGCTGCAATTTACCAGGTTCAGAACAAAAAGGCTTCCGACTGCCGGGGTAAGAAGACGACTTGATGGGCTTTTACAGAAGGCTCCCTCAATGCCTGGCCTCTAAATGCTTTCCGGCCATTGCACGTCTTCTCTGGAGAGCCCTACAAACCCACCAGGCTCTGTCTCCTTCCTTTTTCCTTTACAAAGACATAATCTAATAGCCAACCTCCCATCAGGCCCACATACTGTTAATCAAATGTGGGGAGGTGACCAATTGGTCTGGATTAACACGATTCATCTTTAAATCATACATATTCAAAAGGCTCTAAAAAAGCATCTGGGTACCTTTTTAAAAAATTATGAGATGATCAAATTAGTACCAGTATAATAAATCAGACCTACAGCTGCTTACTTTGAGAGAGGGCTATCCTCCTTAAAAGCCATGTTTGTAAAAAGATGGTAAATCCCATTAGACCTAAGGGGGAAAAAAAAAACCCACCTTCTTTGGTGGAATTAATTGTCCGAAGTAGCGTATTTGCTGGAGATTCAAGTCCCCTGCTGGGGCTGATTCAGCTGAGTGCAGAGAGAAACCATCTGCATTTGTGACTCTTGAACCTTCTGAAGAGCTTTTCTACAGCATCCCTGGGACAGGTGAGTGAACCACAGGCAACCATATTCAAGTGTTCAGTTTCCCAAGAAACCAGGGGGCTCTGAACTGCATTGTTTAGGCTGATTTGTTGATACTGCTCAAATTACCTAGATTCACATGGTTTCCTGCTGTTTAGACCCACGCTTATAAACATCAAAGACTCTTTCATCAGTTCTGCTTTATAAGTGCTGAAAATCAAGGTGGGGTGGGTAGCTTATTGATCATAACGCTTAAGCTTGTAGGAACCCAAAGCAAAAAGCCAGGTGGCAGCCTAGAACTACAATCTCAAGTCACAAACTTTTATCTATCCTCATAGCCACAGGGTTTGGAGCAAAGGGCAAACAGGGATATGTCCGTGATCATTCACTCTTTTTTTTTTTTCCACTACTTATTATCCGCTAAGAATGAGACATCGGGTGACAGATGCAATTAGCTAAAAGCTCCTGTGATCCGTCACCTTCTTCAAGCCAAAGTCAATTCCTTTATAACAAATTGAAGTTTCAAAGTGGCCGCTGCAGCGAGTGAGACTCGGTCTGCAGGGGGTTTGGTACCGAATGCTAATGGAATTCAGCAAAACCCCGCAGCAGGGCGAGGTCAGCAGGGAGAAGCAGGGAGACAGGGACACGCTGTAGCAGTGGCTTTTGTTCGGAATGCAATTCAGAGGAGCTGCCCCTTAGAAGTTCACTCGTCTATACATCAAAGTAGTTCGTTTCTATATTGAGCAGCACTTTACCTGGGTTGCTATTTACAGAGGATTCTTAAGTCTAAGAGAAACTGATAAATAAAGCGTAGTCTCAGTCATCTTCTAAACATCACGCCTGTGTGTTTTAAGTATGTCATGCACAGATATTGAATTTTAAGACCCTTTTTAGCTGGACAATGTGACTTTTAAATGGACCAACCTTGACCTCTAGGACCAACCTGAAGATCCCTTTAGATAAGGATCTTAAACTCAGAGAGCAGGCAGAGACCGTAGAGAGGTTGGCCACTCACTTGAATACTAGAGATGAGAGCATTGAAGCCAGACTGGTTAAAGGTTGGCCTAAAGCTACACAGCAAATTGTCCCATATGTCCCCAGCTCCCAGCCCTTGGTGCAGGACTCTATCTGCTTCACCATGATGGAAGGATGTGCCACTTTGTCCTTCTGGCTTTAAGACTCAAGCTACCAAGTAGAGTACAATACATGCACATCACACATGGAATTAAAAGGATTTATAGCAAATGAGGTGTTATCTCCAGGTGGAAGTCTTTTTAAACCATTATTGTGCTAGTCTGAATTTTCCAAGCGTTTGATGATGAACATATCATTCTGAGAACTCAGAAAAAAACAATAAATCATGCTAAAATCAAGACTGGCTTCACGCATCTTCCCTGATGGGGAATGTTTGTGGCCCCTCAGCCGGGCACGACACCCCTGCAGAGGTTCCGTGGCATCTTCAGTGGACCACGGCCACTTGCCACGGGGTTTTATAATCCCCGCTCTCAGTGTGTGTCTCATTAGGCGGTGGGCTCACGCAGCGGAAAGGCCATAACTCCTAGGGCTTCTCTGTGTCCTCACTGAAGTGTCTGTCACATAAAAGGCATAGGAAGGATGTTTGTCAAACGAGTCAGGGACAGAAGTCTTGAGTAAAAGTCATCGGACAAGCAATAAATGTCCTCTTGGTGGCTTTGCATTCACACAGAAGTTGGTTTAAATAGTATGAGAAGGGCCCCTCTCTTTGGAAGCTATTGTCACTTGTCCTTTCTTTCTTGGAAGGGACATCTGTCCCCAGACTGCCATTAGGCTAAGGTGGACCTTGCCTTGCCCTGACTGTAGCGAGGAGCATTCCTCAGGCGACGGGTCAATCCCTGATAGGACCCTGAATGAATTCAGCTTCAGAATCTCAGAAAACTTTATTATTATAGCCCCCAAATAAGGTTTTCATATGCAAATAAGCCAGACCCCAGGCATTCCTAATAAATACTTCATTTCTCCTAAATGAACTTTTTTTTAGTCGTATTGCATTTTCTTTTTACCCTTATTTGGCCCTGTGGATGAAAGGTGACTAGATCCCAGAGACAGTAATGATTTGCAAAAGAGGCAAAGCCACACTTACAATGCGGCGCCGGCACCGGTGAGGAGGAAGCCACATCTGGGGAACATTTTGTTCTGATGCCACCGGAATATGATTTTGTTTGTTCCTTGCAGCAACAGAAGAGTTAAGCTGCCTCCCATAAACTGCTGCCTAATTAGGGCACTTATTCCTGGACTGCGGTCTGGTCATTTAAAAAAAAATACCGGAAATGGGTAGGCTAATTTGTGGTTTTAAATGAAGTACTATAGTAAAGAATATATACCTTTCTTTGCCACCCCCTGCTATGCTAATGCTTTTTGCTCCCTGCACAGCTTTGCAGAGAAAATAGCTGATTCATTCTACTCTCCTCATTGTCGCCAGGAGGAGAGAGTATAAATAATTTACATGAAGATATCAAGACAAGCAGTGGTTTTGAATTCGTTGCGTTCCTGGCCCAAATAGCTTTTGTGACACTGAATTAAACCAAAAAGGCCACCGCTGACTGCTGTAAGCTTTCAGTATGGTCAAAACTGTAGCCCATTTGCAGCAAAGTCCTAGCCTTGAAGGTTGAATAAATATTTCACAGTGCCTCTAGCTGACGTGTAGGGCACAGGCATTTTCAAGGGCCAAGACTGAAATCTAAACGAAGATTCTGGACTGGCTTTGAGTAAAAAGCCCAGGTGGGCATAAGAGACCACACACAAATTGCTGGTTAAATTGCTGGCTTCTCTAGCATCTAGAAAGGTACACGTTTTAGACATTTGAGACTCAAGCAGATTATAGTCGCTGACTACAGGAATTCTTAATGCAGTTTTCCTGTGACTTTGGTGTCATCTGAGACTTAACAAGTTCGTAAGAATCACAGAATCACTGAAAGATAGCATGGTACAGGCCAGTTAGACCCCCAGACTGCCAAATCTAGCAAGAGAACAGAAGAGGAAAAAATAAGAAAAGACTTGTGGGGGAAAAAAGTGGGAAGGGAATGGAGACCCATCTTCCTTTTCCTTCTCTATTTCTGTCCCTCCCTGAATCTCTCTCTCTCTCCACTCCACCCACAAATTACTCCCTGTATATTCCCAATCTCATTTCTAGACTCTTTCCTATTCGTTTGTAACCTAGGTTTTTGCCTCAACTAAACAATGTGCAGAAAGGATAAAGAGAAAATTTTAAAGTGCCACAGTTATAGAGCATCTTCTATTGAGAAAGATAATCATTTAGGCTGGGTGCGGTGGCTGATGTCTGTAATCCTAGCAGGAGGCCGAGGCGGGAGGATCACTTGAAGTCAGGAGCCCAAGACCAGCTTGAGCAAGAGTGAGACCCTGTTTCTACTAAAAAACAGGAAAAAAAAAATTAGCTGGGTAACTAAAAATAGAAAAAAAAAAATTAGCTGGGGATGGTGGTGTGTACCTGTATTCCCAGCTACTCGGGAGGCTGAGGCAGAAGGATTGCTTGAGCCCAGGAGTTTGAGGTTGCTGTGAGCTAGGCTGACACCATGGCACTCTAGCCCAGGCAACAAAACAAGACTGTCTCAAGCAAAAAAAAAAAAAAAAAAAGACAATCATTTAATGAAAGATAGAAGATGAGGGGGTGGGCATCAATGCTACCACATCCTTCTGTAATGCCCAGAGTGAAAGTTGCTAATGGAAAGGTACCCTTTCCTAAAAAACCTCAGAATCTTTCTTAACCCTGCACACGAGGCAGCCACAAGCAACTTGTCAGAGTTGGCACATGAGGTGAAGCCACTTTATTAACCTTAATTAAATAATTTCAGTGAAACTGCAGGGGCCGATTCAAGTGTCAGCTTTCGAACCACTCAGGAACATCGTCACTTGCTTTCATTAAGGTGGCAGCAGTGCATAAAACAAAGCAATTGATTGCAGATAAACATGGACTCGTATTGTGATTTGCTCATTGTTCTGATTCCCTGTGCTGCTATTGGATTTGTTTCACAGAGATAATTATTCTTATTTGTTGGAGCCCTCAAACTACTTTGTAAACAGCTAAGCAGCACTTGTTCAAGTTCCGTAATTCTGGTTATTGCCGGCAGCTGTCCTCCTCCGGAGTCTGAATCTCACATGCTGGACGCTTGGTGCCACCAGCTCAGCTTCTCCCCACGTCTCCCAGTCCCAGAGGGAAACGTCTATCTCGAGGGGGAGGGCCGGTTGTGTGCGCCATTCCTGAGCCTAAAATTAGATGATGTCTTAGTCTGTTTGCGCTGCTACAACAAAATGCCTTAGACTGGGTAATTTATAAACAACAGAAATTTATTCCTTACAGTTATGGATGCTGGAAGTCCACGATCAAGGCGCTAGCAGATTCAGCATCTGGTGAGGGCCCATTCCTCATACATGGCACCTTCTTGCTGTGTCTTCACTTGGTGGAAGGGGCTGTCGGGCTTCCTCAAGCCTCTTTTAAAGGGGCACTAATCCCATTTATGAGGGTTCCACCCTCATGACCTCATCACCTACCCAAAGCCCCAACTCTTAATACAATTAAATTGGGAATTAGGTTTCAACACGCGAATTCTCTGGGGACAGAAACATTCAGACCATAGCTGTGGGCCTCTGAGCTCCCGATTTCAGTCTCCTCTTGATGGTCAAGGTATATGCTGAAGCATATGCATTTCTCTCTTCCTGTCTCATTCATAACTTTTAACCCTTGGTGTGCAGGTCTCATTTCTGATACTCGATTATAGTAGCTCTTTTGGAGGAAACCAGCAGTGTTTTATACATCAAACACTCTATTCTTAGCTTGTAATTATCCTAGATCTTGGCTGAATCTGAAACTATTGATTCATCCTTCTTTCCCACGTCCCTTCTTCACCTCTTGTCACTCCCTGCCTCTGTTAAGCCCTGTTGTCCCTTGGCTTCACGCCTCCAGTTCTCTGACTACTATTCTGACATCTCCTTGGTCTCCTGAAATGATTCTTTGCTCCTCCTTCTTTGGCTGGGGAAGCTCATTCCATTCTCATGGCTTCAGCTGCCATTGCTATTCTATTAATCCTGCAATGCCCAAGTTGTGTTTCTAGTATACAGATATATTCTGTTTCTTCACAAAGTAACACTTTGAATACTCTCCTGCAGAAGCTCCTATGTGAAATGCTTACATCTCCAAGTCAGTTTTCTTACCCAAACCCTACTGTTTATCTTTAAGAGCCTACAGATTGTCCTACTTGGAATATGCAGTTGCACCACAATCCCATCAGACTATGCTCATTGCTTTCTTCCCCACAGAAGATCCAATCTTTTGCTCCCCACTCTGTTAATGGCATCACCATTTTGCAAGTTACTCAGATTTAATGATGTAAACTTCCTATGACATGATCCTGTTTTTCCATATAAATAGCTTGTCTACATCCCATCCATTCCTATTGATTGACTCTCAGACCTCCTGACTGCTTGCCCAGATTGCTATAACGTCTTCATGCTGCCTGGGCAGACCCTCGCCTCTTTTTCTCTCATCTTACCTAAACATGTTGCTATGGTTTCAATGTGTCCCCCAGAAATCATGTGTTGGAAACAAACCTAATCCCCAGTGCCATAGTGTTGGGAGGTGGAGCCTAATGGGAGGTGCTTAGGTCATGAGGGAAGACTCTTACGAACAGACTAATGTCATTATGAAAAAGTCTGTGGAAGAAGGTTTGCTCTCTTGCTCTCTTGACTTTCCACCTTCTTCTATGTGATGATGTTGCAAGAAGGCCCTCGCCAGATGCTGGCACCTTGATCTTGGACTTCCCAGCCTCCAGAACTGTGAGCCAACAAATTTCTGTTTCTTATAAATTACCCAATGTCAGGTATTCTGTTATAGCAGCAAAAAGCAGACTAAGACACACTGTCATGTCACCTCCCTGGAAAAGGACATTCAGGAGATCCATATATGTTTTTGCTTCATGTTAAAGTGTCTAAGTCTGATGTTTAAGGCCGTCCATCAACCTTTCCAACATTATTTACCACCCTTCCTCACCACGCACGCTCTGACTCAGCCTAGTGATCCTGCTGCAGCTCCCTCTCCCCGTGTACTCAAGTTCTACCACCACGCAATGTAATGACGTTGCTGTCACCCAGAATGTCCTCCCCGCTGTTCTCCATCTAGTGAAATTCTAATCATAAGGTTCTGTTCACATATTGCTTCTTCTACAAAACCTTTACTGATTATTGCCACTTTGTTTATCACTGCTACCATGCAATTAAGCATTCATTATTCTCTAGCTTATGTTTGGTAGTTTTATCTCTCATTTTAATTATAAATTTCTTGTTGGAGGAATCCTTTCATTTAGATCTTGCATTCCCCATGCAGTGGAGCATAATTTTGGCAAATAATACATGTTCAACAAATCCTTCACTTTTCTTAATTTAACACTCATTTTTACTGAATAAACAAATTGTTGGGTGAATAAATCAAAGATTGGCTGATTGATTGTTATATGTATTGACTCTGTTCAATACTGTACTTAGTTCTCTGCATTCTAATTTGAGTGGTGAGGGACACTTAATGTTTTATTTCCTTCCACCTCCAAACGATTCCTAGAATAGACTCCCATAAATAAACTGTTATGATCATAATACATCTTCAGTCACTTCCAGGTGCAATCATGATGAGCAGAACTTTAGTATCAGAATATTGGTGACAGAGCAACCACTGTCAAATGATTTTTGCATTGAGACATCAAAAAGACAATACAAATCTCAATGAAATTCTGGCTCTTTTCCTAGAAGTGACACATTAAACACCAGATCATTTTTCTCTTTAAATTAAGAGAAGAATAATATTTCAGAAACCAGAACAAGTGGTACTACCCATCTGAGTTCTATTTCACACAAAATGTTTTTGGGAGAGTGAGTGAAAAAATGCAGTGCTACTATGGTTCTTGCTTCATCTTGAAGAGCTTAATGTCTTCCAAAATCACACTGTCCTTTACTCAGTAAAGTCTATGCTTTGCTAAAATTTCTCACCTTACTATTTAACTACTCGTATTGTAATATAAGCTTTGTTATTGGCTGAATTATGTCTCCTCAAATGCTTATGATGGAACCTACCCCCTAATCTGGTCTGATCATTGTTATAAGAAGGGGAAATTTCAGTATTTAGAGAGACACTCTGTGTGAGCACAGATAAAAGATCATGTTAAGACACAGGGAGAAGGTGTCCCAGAAGGAAACCAATCCTGTAAACACCTTGATCCTGGACTTCCAGCTTTAAGGGCTGAGAGAAAATAAATTTTTGTTGTTTAATTTGTCCCCTCTTCAGTGTTTGCTGTGGCAGCCTGAGCAGACTAATAAGCATGTGCACATCTCTCTCCCTACTAGATCGTGAGCTTCTTGAGAGCATGGGTCAGGCTTCACTCAGATTTGTAATGTTTCACACAAAATTGGTAATAACTGGCCTTACATCGTGTCGTGGAAATGAACTTGTAGCTTGTTGGACCAATCAGAAGGCTACTGTACTGGAAGACTTAGTTAGTGGGAAAGTCCCCCCAAATAAATGAAAGGGCCAAAGTTTGAAAAGGAATAAGCAAAACTACCTCAATTCAGACTTACCATGTTTGTGTGTTAGGAAATCCCAAGGAATCTATACACTGCTAATAAGTAAACTCAGCAAGGTTGAGAGATACACATTGATACTTTAAGATACAGCAATTAGGCAAAAGAAAGAAGTACAAGGCATCCAAATTGAAAAGAAGAAGTCAAATTTTTCCTGTTTGTAGGTGACTTGATCTTATATATAGAAAAATTTAAAGACTTTAAGAGAAAACTCTTAGAACGAATAAATGAATTCATGTGAGACTTAAAAACAATACTATTTATGATGACATCAAAGAAACTCTCCTAATATCTGGGAATAAATCTAACAAAAGATGCTTAAGACCTCTATATTGAAAATATCGCTGAGAGGTATTAAGGAAGATGCAATACATGGAGAGCTATATCATAATCATTGACTAGAAAATTTAAATTGTTAAGATGTCAATTCTTATCAAGTCGATTTATAGATGCAATGCTATCCCAATCAAAATGCCAGAAGACTTTTGTTTTTGTAGAAGCTGATGAGATGATTCCAAAATGCAAAGGACACAGAATAGCCAGGACAGTCTTGAAGAAGAAGAACACAGTTACAGGACTTATTTGTCTGATTTCGAAGGTTACTACTTTGAGTTTTGCCAAAGACACAAGAAATTTAATAAGGCAATAAAAGCATTTTCAATAAATGTGACTGGAACTGGATGACCATATGAATTACCTTGGCCCATCCCTCACCACATACATACAAATTAATTTAACATGGATCTTAGACCTAACAATAAAAGTTAAAATGATAAAGTTTTCGGAAGAGAACTTAGGAGAATATGTTCATGATCTCTGGATAGCAGAAATTACTTAGGACACAAAAAGCACTGATCATAAAAGAAAAAAATAATGAATTTTACTTCCTCAAATAAAGAAAACTTCTCTTTGTCAAAAAACAATGTCAAGACAGTCAAATGGTAAGCTACAAACTGGGAGCTCACGTTAGCACCATGACCCTTATTGGAATACATACATTTGATAAAAGACTTATATTGAGAATACATAAAGAATTTCAGAATGGCCCTTATCAAAAAGCCCTGAAACAACAAATGCTGGCATGGATGTGGAGAGATTGAAACACTCTTACACTGCTGGTGGGACTGCAAATTAGCACAACCCCTGTGGAAAGTAATTTGGAGATGCCTCAAAGAGCTAAAAATACAAATACCATTTGATCCAGCAATCCTACTACTAGGCATCTATCCAAAGGAAAAAAAAGACATTCTACAATGAAGACCTCTGCATTCGAATATTTATGGCAGCACAATTCACAATTGCAGGGATGTGGAGGCAACCCAAGTGCCCATCAACACATGAGTGGATTAATAAAATGTGGTATATGTATACCATGGACTACTACTCACCTACAAAAACAATGGTGATCTAGCACCTCTTATATTGTCCTGGATAGAGATTGAGCCCATCCTTGGAAATGAGGTATCACAAGGAGGGAAAAACATACACCACATGTACTCGCCATCAAATTAGTACTAACTGACCAACACTAAGGTGTTCACATGGTAGTAATACTCATTGGGTGCCAGTTGGGGAGATGGGGGGTGGTAAACCCACAACTAATGGAAGCCGAACGCCCCGTATGAGGGATGGACATGCTTGTAGCCCTGGCTTGGGCAGTGCAAACATATTACATGTAACTGAAATGTTTGTACCCCCATAATATCCTGACTAAAAAAAATATAAAAGCAGACGTTATTAGAAAATAAAAATAGATTTGATAAATAAAAAAAGAATTTCTATAAATCAAAAGACAATCCAATATAAAAGTGGGTAAAAGACTTGAAGAAATGCTTAACACACGAAGATGTCTATAGGCTTAGTGTGATTAGATGGTCATCATTAAACATCAGGTAAATGAAAATGAAAGCCATAAAAAGGTACCTCTAACACTTCCAGAATGGTAAAATTAAATAGGCTGACAATATACAGCTTGGTGAGGATGATGAGCAATTGCAGTACTTATATTTTCCTGGTGGAAATACATATTGGTACAACCACTTTGGAAAATTGACAGTTTCTAATAAAGTCAAATCTGTATCTATATCTGTACCTGTAACCCAATAATCTCATGCCAAAGTATGATCAATTCAAGGAAAATGGTGCATATGTCCACAAAATGACTTGCCCAAAACATTCAAACTGAAAACTGGAAACACCCAAATGTCCATCAGTAGAAAAATAAACACATTTTGGCAGATTTCTACATGGACTACTATGCAGCAATAAAAAAGGCAAACTATTGATACATACAACATGGATGAATCTCAAAAATGTTACACTGAGTGTGAGAAGCCAGACACAAAGGAGTACATACACTGTATGTTTCCATTCCAATATATAAATCCACTTATATGGAGTCAAGAATGGTCAAAATAAATCTCTGGTGGTTGGGATCAGGACAGTGGGTGCCTTGGGGTGGGAGGATGACAGACAGAGAAGGGGCAGGAGGGAATTTATTGGGGCGATGGAAATGTTGGTTAGAATAATGGTTATCCATTTGTCAAAACTTATGAAGTTATGCACTTAAGATTGGTGAATTTTACTGCCTGTAAATTATTCCTCAGTAAAGTACAAAAAACAGAGAGCACACAGAGAGTTCAACAAAGGCTGCTACGGACGATCAATGCTGCAGAGAGTCGGAGAGAAGAGTGACTCACCAGGAAGGACAGATGAGTAAGGCTTCAGTTAGTAGGTAGAAGAGGACCTGAACCCTGCCTGTAGGATGACTCATATTTGCAGGGGACGGATGGAATGGTTGTGGTGGGTGGTTTGAACCAATCAATGCAAAAAGCTTCAGTAAGTCCTGATCTCGGGAGCTCACATTAGCACCGTGACTTTTCAGGAGTCTAAAAATCACTAATGTGGACTTCAATAGAAGATCTCTTTTTTGCAACTAACTTAAAGATGAAAAATTGATAAAGCACAGTATAACTGTAAGGCCAACCAAATAACTTTGGTGTGTGCAACAGACATATTCAACATTTCATGAAGTTCTGGGCTTATTTTGAAATGATCTCTTTGCTTGCTTGTACAATACCCAAAATAATGGGCTGGGCAAACTGGAAACTATCCCACAAGCTTTTTGGAAGTGGAGGAAATATAAATTATAGTTAGATAAAAACTTAAAGGATCCATCTTGAGTTTTTTCTCATTTTAAAAAGTGAGGATTGACTACATCATCTCCAAGGCTTCTTCCACTTCCAAAACAACTGCCATCAAAGCTATGCTTTGATAATTAATCTAATCATATCCTGACATGAATGTCTTCTATAATCTTGTCCCAAGCCCCCTGACCTGTTTGTTCCCCAAATAACCACATTCTTACTCAAACCTTACAGTTTTTCTGAGCCCTACTTAAACACCAGCTCCCCTCACTAGAAAGTTGTTTCCATCTTGAATGCTTTAGCCACCTTCTCTGCATTGAATTCTACCCACCCCTCCAGACCCATTTACCCAATGAAGAGTCTCTTTACCATACAATCACTCCCCCACTCCTGCACTCTTGCAGCATTTGGGGTTACTGTCATTTATTTGGCAAGTACCATCTACTGCTTTGGGTCATCAGTTATCCTTTGACATATCTGTGCTTTCTTCCTCACTAGAATGTAAGCAGAATTAAAGCGAAACTTACAATGTATATTCCCACCCTCCCCCCAGATTTCCCACAGCATCCAGTTGTGTTATTTCTAATAGATGTTCAACAAAATACTAGATGATTAACTGATTGGTTCATCCAGGTTAGGAAGGCTCCTTCAGGTACTATGCATGTTTTTAGAATGTTATCCTTTTGAAAAACGAGACGTCAAATATGCACAATGCAATTCCCCAAAGGAGGGCTTTTTTTCTGGAAGGAAGTGTTTCCACGTGAAGTCAGAGAAAGCAGCAGTAGCAACTGTCTCAGACCCAGAGACCTCGATTTACAGTGATGTTGATGGATTGGAACATGTTATTAGCACAGGCAGCCCGGCTAAATCACACACTGCGAAGGCTAATAAGCTTTGGCATCTGGTATGCTTTGCTAGATTAAAGTTTAAAAAGGAAGACATGAATAAATGAAACAGCTACTTGAAGGCAGACCTATTAAATGAAAATGAATCCATGCGAGTTCCAGAACACACATTAAGCCGTTCTGGATACCACTTAATCATGAAACTAAAAATATCCTCCAAGCGCTTAGCTCATTGGTGAGCTTGCTGAAAACGAATTAGACAGTATGAGAGGAATTAGTACCTGGCTACAAAGAAAACTTGAAGCTCTTTGAAAATTCCAATCTGGTAGCAGTGTTAATCATAACTGTGTGGGTGGAGGCTGTGTCATCCTGGGCACTCTGAGGATGTCAATTCTCTGCTTGTAACATTTTAATGACTTTCCATGGACCTTAACACAAAATTCAAAATCCTTCATATTCCACAAGACCCTGCATGATGTGCTCCTGTCTGTTTCTGCAGCTTCTTTTAACACTTTCCCTTTCTCCCTGTGCTTTAGCCTACTGGTATTTTGCATACTACTCATGACTTCTGCCTCAGGGCCTTAGCATATGCTTTTACTTTCTACCTGGAGCGCTGTCCTGCTTTTTGCCTAGATACCTCCTAGTCATTCATATTACTTCCTTGGGAAGCCATGGAAGAATGGGAACAGGGTCTTGATCTGTCACCCAGGCTGGAGCGCAGTGACCCCATCATAGCTCCCTGCAGCCTCAATCTCCTAGCCTCAAGCAAACTGCCTGCCTCAAACTCCCAATAATGGGGACTACAGGCACAAGCCATCATGCCTGGCTAATTTTTTAAATTATTTTTTGTAGAGACAGGGTCTCATTCTGTCACTCAGGTTGGTCTTGAACTCCTGGCCTCAAGTCATCCTCCTGCCTTGGCTTCCCAATCTCTCAAAGTGCTGGGATTACAGGCGAGAGCCACCGTGCCTGGCCTAGAGGCTCTCTTACTATACACTCTTATGCCACCCTGTGCCTCTGTTTTGTAACACAAATTAAATCAGAATAAATTAAGTACACATAAAAAAACTTTTTTTAATGCCTGTCTTCCACTCCAGATTTTGCTTCAGGGGGAATATCCTTTCCTCTGACCTCATGTTTCCATATGCGGCGCTTCTGTTGGATTAGTCTTCATGCCTCCCTCTGCACCTCTTTCCTCAGACAATGTAATAATTTGTCAGCTTGGAGAGTTTGGGAGAAACACCTGGGCATGCATGGCTTAGCCCTTTGAGAATTTGTCTTTTCTGTTGCTGGTTTGCTAGCAGGAGTGGCACCCTGGACCGCTTTGCCCTGGGTACGAAGCATATCCCCAAAGAAGTAGAAAACCTACACTTGTCCGGTGGGGCCAGGGACTGGGAGGTGAAGCTCCCATAGGATTTATCAATACTATTGTTGACATTTCGATCTTTGTTTCTCCGTTTGTTGTTTTATTTCTCATTTAGCTCAAAGCTTGGACGGGGAAGAAAAAGATGTTAAAAAAGAAACCCATTAGATTATAAACTTATCTTAGTCATCAAAGGTAACCCCAGCACCCAGCCCAGTTCCTGCAAATAATGAACGTTTCATAAATATTTATCAAGTGGATGAATTATTTAACCTCTCGCAGCTAGTTTCCTCAAATGTAAAATGGTGATAAAAACCTACCAATCTGGCAACGTTTTATGGGTATCCAAGATACTACATTAAAGCACTCAGTACAGTACCCGGCATGTGGTTAAATGGATAAATATGCTGTAGCTATTATTATCTGGCTGCACCAACTGAGAATAATTTCTGTTTAGAGCTATTTGCTTCAACGGTGTCAAGATAATAACCACACATCATTTGTGTCCACCGGATTAGTTCTGGAATCTTTCTTAAAAACGACATAAAGGTTTTTTAACCTACTGTTATACACACCAGAAAGATTATCTGCAATATGGAATAAAATATAAATAATCTATTCAATGTATGCATACAGGCTTAAAGGAAATTAATAAAAACATGTAAGAATGCCTGATCGCATTCTGATTCTTTAACCATCTTTCCATACTAAATGATTGAGAAAGCACTTTCAAAACATAGCTAGGGAACTATATCTTCTGGACTTGGTTTAAATTCACTTTTTATGTAATTCTGAGTGAAATGCATTGTCCTCGTCATCGTACAGCAGTCCCTGTCACACCGACCATCCCAGGAGCAAGACTGATGTGTTAGCTGAGTTCAGCTGTCTCTCTCTCAGCCAATAACTTCCCAGAACCCAGTCCCTGTGCTCAGACTTCTTGCTTCGGTTGAGTACTTCCAGCAGTGAATGCAGTCAGGGATGGTAGTGCCTCAGGATATAGACCATAAAAGAGGACAAGGAGCCTTATTACAGAGGGGCCAGCAGGGTGAGGGGGAAAGTCTTTTTGTAACTGGGTATCTGTTGGAAATCTCATGTGAACAAATGTGGAATGTCTCCGGTTTCTTACATGACATACTGATAATTTCATCTCTTTAGAGTAAAGATTGAAGAGAGGTGGGCTTCCGGTTAGAATGAGGAAGGATGTGAATGATCTGTGCATGTAAGGCAACAGGAAGGAAGGCAGGAAGGAAGGGAGGAAGGAAGGAAGGAAGGAAGGAAGGAAGGAAGGGAGGGAGAGAGGGAGGGAGGGAGGGAAGAAGGAAAGACAAAAGAAAAATAATAGTTTCCTGTCGATCTAGTTAAGATCTTTGGATGCAAAGAAGCCTTGATGAGCTGATGTCCGGAGAAAATGGACCCTTCGGCAGTGAGTGGATAGGTGTAGGAGTCTCCAGCATTGGGGGTGGGTGCCATGGATGGAGAGTCTTCGCCTGGATAAGGAGAAATACACCCAAGCCTTGAATGGTAACGAGGTCTTGCTGGATGGGTTGGACTTTGGAAGAGCCCCAAATGCAAAATCAAATCACTTGGTCCAACAATCCCTCCCACCCACAATGGATGTGTGCGTGCATACACACACATACACACACTTCCACCTTGAATTTTGCAGAGAAAGCTACGGTGGTAGAGGGATAAAAAGCAAAACGATGGCATTTTCAGAATTTTGTTTAGATTCTGAGACCGTCCTGGAACTGAATTTTCTAAACCAAAATTATCTGAAACTGAAGCTCATCCCACTCCCAGTTCAAATATTAAGACCTCAAAAGGATCAGCCCCTGGGCAGTGGGTGTGGCACTGGGTGTTGGGTCAATCAGAGATTAACTCAGTTTAGTTAAATTTACGGTTGGGCTGCGGCTCACGCAGCTGTAGGAGGAATCTGCGATCTGCGCTCTTCCCAACCTCACCAGCACACAGAGAAAAGGGCTTTTACTTGCTGGGAAATCAACAAAATGAAATACAATACTCCAGTCTCTACTCTTTTTTTGTTTTAACATACAATAAAAGGTGTAGAGCTGGGCATGGTGGTGTATGCCTGAAATCCCAGCTACTTTAGAGGCGGAGGCAGGGGGATCATGTGAGCCCAGGAGTTGAAAGTTCGAATCCAGCCTGGGCAACATAGTGAGACTCTAACTAAAAAAAAAAAAGTGCTCAGATGTGAAGAAGCAGGAAAATGTCGTGTTTCATAGGAGCAAAGGAGTCACTACAAGCAAGTCCAGTGGTTGGCATTAACAATGACTTTAAACACTAAAATAATTTAAAAATATGCCAAGGAATTTATAGGAAAAGACAAACACAATGAGTAGAGACGGGGCACTTCAGGAGAGAAATCAAACCTTAAAAAAAGGAACAAAATGGAAATTCCAGAATTGAAAAATAAAATAATTGAATTTAAAAAAAAAATCACTGGATGGGCTTAATAAGCCGATTGTACCCTACTGCAGGACAAATCAGGGAACTTGGGGGAAAGTGAATGGAAATTACTCAAACTGAAGGAGAAAAAGAAAAAACACATTGAAAAGAATGAGCAGAGCGTCAGCGGCTCGTGGAACACTACCATGTGGCCCAACCTACACACACCTCTCTCCAGGCCTCTGTTTTCCCATCGGCAAAATGAGTAAACTGGGGCCTGGCTTCAAGGTTGCCTGCCGGCCACCAGCTCCATCACTCAGCAACTAAAAAATGCCTGGTTTGTGTTATTTCCTCCTGGAATAAATTACCCTAAGAATGAGACCATTTCCATAATTAGGGAGGTGGCCCACTCCTGCAGAGCTAATGGGCTGCTTGATGACCCGTGCACCTCACAACCAGCTACAAGCCCCGTGCTTACTGCTTCCAAGGACTGCTGCAGTGAGAACCACAGTGAGAACCGCGTGCTGCAGAAATGCCTGAGTCACGCTGGCTCCCGAGTCAGAGCTCAGGACTCAACAACAGAGACCCAGATGAGACCAGGCAGCTTTCAGACCCTGATGGCACAGAGCGACGCCAACTCCCTTGTGGTTCTGATCCCAGAATAAATCAGGTCTTCTTTCTCCTATTCATAGAAAGTCAGTCAGGGAACAGGCTTCTGGTGTAGGGGGGAAACCCACTAGCAGCACATAGATGGGAGAGAAAGTTTGGCACTTACAGCATCGCAGAATGCTGGGATTGCAAGAGATTTTCAACCAGCTTCCTCCAGGAGAGCTGCCCACTCTCAGTGTGTCTGTGCCCTTTCGAAGCACCAGCAAGCAGCATTTACTACCTCTCACTCTTCCTTCACTCACTGCCTGGCCTTCCCGGCCTCCACTGCTCCCCACCGCCCAGCCCACCGAAGAAAAGTTACCTGTAGCAAAGAGGTGGGAATGGGAAGAGAAAAATTGGAGATAACCACGTTTTTTGATTTTTTTGCTTAGAAACTAAAGTTTTAACCGTTCTTCTCCATAGAGCTGTATCTAATCTTTATGATCGATGAAAAGAAAAATAGAACACAAACAGCCATGTTGCACTTGCTTTATAATCCAAGGGGTGGGGAAAAATCTTTGGCCTCTTCTCTAAATTCTCCTTTAATCGATTTGCAAAATGCTGGCACCCTGAGGCCTTCTCTGCCCAAGCACTGTTACTCTCCTCCCTATTTCAGAAACAAGGCGCTATTAGTCGTCCAAAGAGGGTCTGCTTTAATGTGATTGCTTCTCAGAGTGTGGGCTAACTGTGACGGTACACTTAAGCCCTTCTCAGAAACATAATTAGGCTTTTCATCTCAAGTTTTCACCCACGTTCTGGTAAATGCATATTAGATGTTAAGATTCTTCTAAAGAGGGAACGGGACCCTCCTCTCCATCATAAAACACTGACATAAATGCACAGTCATTGCCCAGAGGAGCAGTGGAAGAATTTGATGTTCTGTTTTTCTCGCTCATTATGTGGTTTTGAATAAAAAGGCAAGGTGGCAGGAATAACCCCTTGGTGCCTGTTCCAGAAGAGCTCAGTCATTACAAGGAAAATTAAATGGATATCAACTGCGAGAAACAGTCATGTGTGATACAGTAAGCAAGCTCCTTGCATCCACTACATGGAGAGCATTTTAATTAGAAATAATCTGTGAGCGCTTGAAAGGTAACCAGGAAGCTGTTTACCTTGGCATGTTCTGTGCTTCCTAGTCTTCCTTACCGAGGACGTATTCACCCACCTTTCTGCCTCATGCCTTCGGTTCATGGGCTGGGGCGTGGGAGGAGCAAAATCGGGCTCTGTGCCTGAGCTACTGACCTTGATTCCAGTCTGGGGTCCAGCATTTCCTTTCGGTCAAGTTCTTGGTGGTGTCATCCCAGTAGCACTTCCTGGGGTTTATCCCTCTAGCGCATTGCTTAGGGTCCATACTTTTGAGGGAACATTGTCAGACTTTCACTAAGTGGAGGGTGCAGACGTTTAGGGCGTGCAACCCCCAAAGAGGCTGCTTTGACATATTGATTATTTTGAGCCGAAGGAACTCCGAGAAACAGCAGATGCGGGAAGGGCTCTCCGCCCTCCTCTTGTCTACCTGAAAACAGGCCATAAAATTTCCCATGAAAAAGGTGCCCTTTCTGTACCAGGAAGAAAGGAACATCCTCACCACTAAAAGCTGAGAGCCAAGACTGAAATGAACCTGCCCAGACTTACTAAAATGACTATGATCTTTCACTAGTTCCCTGGCCCCCAAGTATCTCCTAGTCACTTCCCCACAATTCACTGCCCCCCTGGTCCAAACTACCTTTGTCTTACCATTTTGCCACATGTTCATCTTTCTTTGTATAAAAGTTTGCTAAATTAAATTTGGCCTGAGCCTTTCTCTGTAGCTTGAGTTCCTTCTCTCTGCTGATAGGCTGCCACCTAGACACTGGCAGGAAAATTTCCAGATGGAAACAAGATTTGGGCAACAGTGGAGCCAATGAGGTTTCACGATGGAGAGGAGAACACTGGATGGAGGACAAAAGCTAAAGTTTTGCTGCTTCACAGCTGGGCTCAAGTTCAGGTCCAGACACATTCATTCCCATGTAGGCAGATCGTCCATTCTTTCCTCCCTTGGCGCCATTTTCCCCTCGGCAACAGACTTTAATTATAACAGACCCATAACTCAGCAATTAAGAATAATTTATGTCCCTTTCCCAAGGGAGAATTAATCGCATATGCCGGGCAAGATCCCTTTATCATTTTGTTAACTACATAAGAAGCAGAGAGCTCCTTTTATCCAAGCTGCCCTAAATATCCCAGTGCCTGCTACACCGCCCCGGCAGCAGATAGCGTCCATTCTGCACCAAATACATTCCGAGTTCTCACTCTCTCATTTCAAAACAAGAGAAAAACAGAAACTTAAAAGTAGCAGGAACAGACTGTGCTGTACTTGCTTGTAATCAAATTATTCCTTTTGTCCTGGCATTAGGCAGTAGCTGGCAATAAAGAAAACCCCAGGAGCATAATATCCCTGAGATTGCATCAGGGTGGAATATTAAACTCCTAAAACATTCAAGATGTCTCAGCTTTGCCCCTTAACCAAGAGGCCCTTATTGCCATCCCCACTATTTCAGAGTGAAGTATGTTTCTGCAGTGTTAGGCAAAATTTATGAGTAGCTCAAGGCCTCCTGTCTGAAGATACTTTCTTTCAGAAAGAAGCAAAGGAGAGGGAGAAAAAAAGAATCCAACCCTGAAAATCAAAATAGACCTGCCTTGCCTTATTTTATTTAAGAAAATTTCATACCTGTGCAGAGCCCACATTGCCTGTGTAGGTTTCTAAACTAGAACAAACAGAACCCTTCTATAGAATTCCTAGTGAAGCAAAAACTTTCATAGAATCACAATTTAGTCTTTCTCTCGGAAGTGATGAGTCATTGTAATCTGAGCATTGTGATTCATTCCTGAGTGTAACCAGAACAGGGGAACAATATTAATGACTCCAGCCTCGTTTTCACTTTCCAATCAATCAGTTCCCAGCTCAAAAGACCATGTCGAGTTTGGTCAACAAACCTACAAATCCATTTCTCTCTGCTTTGATCTAAATGTTTTTTAAAAACGCTTCAGGTTTCAGATGATAGGTGATATTCTTGAAAGCTGGAATGCAGATGCAGTGTCACACAATGGTCTCAGGAGTAGAAGAAACTTGGAATTGGAAAGGAAGATGGAGTTGCTGTGGGCAGAGGGAGGGAGGGATAAAGTATTAAATAAGCCTCTTAGAAGAACCAGTAGCTATGGGCCACTGCAGCTCTCCTGGAGGTGCCCCCAAAAGGAGTGTGAGGTGAAAACCTTTTTATTTCCACACAGAGGTAAAATATTATTCATATACACACACCGGGACACTGACGTCTCCAAAATCAGGGAACATGCTTTCCTATGGGGGATCCAGGTGCTCTCTGGTTCCAGCATCTACAGGACAGTTGGTTCCCAAAGAGGCAGTCATCTACCTGGTGCACCAGCAGTGCCAAAAGCCCTTCAGTCCACACTGAGTCCCCCTCTGCTGACCTTGGCACACTCCCCATGGTGTTAAATTATCTGCGTTTGAATTACTTACAGGTAATCAGAAAAGAAAGAACCCAAGGCGGATGGTATCTTGAAGACCCATGATGAAGCTGTTGATGATTTTCTAGCCCCCACAGCACTGGTTCTGACTACTTAGGTTGTTAAAGACCAACCCTCTTGTGAACTTTATGCAATCTACGGTCCTTTTTCCAGAAAAATGCACAAATGCATGGAAGTTTGTGTGTTGAGTTCAGACAGTTCATATACCTCCTGAAGTCCACCCATGAAAACTACCCATCTCCCTGCCTCTCAACTCCGAATGTCTTCTTCACCCTCTCATTCTCAACTCACCTGCAAGTCTCACCTCCTCTATGGAGTCTTCCATGGTTTCCCTCATCTGAACACCTCTAGCTTACCTGAACACCGTCTGCACTGCTGTTTTGTGCTAATGCAGAAAGTGGGTTTTCTTTTCATTCACGTGTGCCTTGCCTTCCTGAATAATCACATGCTCCTTGACAGCAGGTATGTTGTGGCCTTCCATTTCGTATCTCCAGAGCACTGGGTAGGAAAGAGAGATTCTGCCATGCCTTATACCCAACACACACTCTTCCCCCACTAGTGTACATTTCTGATAAATGGAACATTTTCCATTAACTTTAGAAAGGGGGATACATGTTTTCCCCCTACCTCTGGACAGAGACTTCCAAAACAAGGGGAACTTGGACAGTGCTGGAGGATGCTCAGCAGAACGGAAGTCTAACCCCTGTCAATGAAACAATCAGTAAAAGATGAATCCCTGGAAAGTCTGCATTGCTAACTACAGTCCCATCTTTGATTTTCAGCAATTTGGCTCTAATATGCCTACATGCCTACATGGAGCTGTTAAAAAAATATTTATCCTGTTTGGGATTTGCCAGTCTTCTTGGATCTCAAATCTATAATCAGTTTTGAGAACTTTTTTTTATAATGTTTTCAAATTTTTTCCTGACCAATCTTATTGTCTTCTTCTGAAGTTCTAATTACATATATATGAGACTATTTGGTATCTCACAGTTCCTTGAGTTTATGTTTACTTTTTCTAATCTTTTTTTCTCTTATTCCTTCAGGTTGAATAATTTCAACTAATCTGTCTTTAAGTTCACTGATTGTTTTTTCTTGTCATCTCCAATATGGTATTAAGCCTATCCATGACTTTTCCATTTCAGTTATTGTACTTTGAGTTCTAGGATTTTGATTTAGTTCTTTTTTTTTAATTTTCATTTTTCTGCTGAGATTTCCTATTTCTTTATTAGATAATGCTTTTCCTTTCATTCTTTGAACATATTTTCATTCAATTCTTTGAACATAGTTATCACTGTATACTTAAAATGATTTTCTACTCAGTCCAATATCTGAACCACGTTAGGTTGGTTACTATTGGCTGCTATTTTTCTTGGCTACAGATCATATTTTCTGGTTTCCTTGTTTGTCTACTAATTTTTGATTGAATACTGGACATTTTGAATGCTATGTTGTAGAGATTCTGAATTTGGTTGTCTTCCTCTGAAGAGTGTTAATTCTTGTTTAGCAGGCAGTTCAATTACGGGCTGATCACCTTAAACTTGGGTAAGCTTAGTTCTATACTGTGTTATAGAATCTGTGGAAAGCCCAAAGTATTGCCCAACACCCTCTACGTTGATGGTGCTCAATCTCCAAATTCTGCCTCCCCTGTGACTTGTCAGGGTTTAGTTTTAGGCTTTGTTACTGCACGTTGGAATGGGTCTTTCTCTGGAGCCTGTGTTGACTGTCAGGCCAATCCTGCTTACACCCTAAATTGAAAAGACATTTTTATTGACACACATGGACACACTACTCATTTATGTATTGCCTGTGACTAGTTTTGTGCAACAATGGCAAAGCTGAGGTAGTTGCAATACAGGCCATATGCTCTGCACATCCAAAAATATTTACTGTATTGCCCTTTATTTAAAAAAGTTTGTTGAACCCTGCTATAGAGGGTAGTCCTTACTCCTAAGGCAAAACCTTTCTGGTGTCTTAGCTGGAGTCTAAGAGTGTTAATAAAATGTAATTGAGACCTCTCAATTCTTCTGGGGTCAGAATTCTAAAGTCTCTGGGCATAGCTCTTCCCCCAGCATTGCTAGTATCTGTTTCCCCATAAGCAGCTGCTATCTGGTGAGCTCCAGGTGGTCTCCTCCTGCTCATTTATAGCCCAGGCCTCAGCCATGGTCTTTTGAGAGACCCCCATTTGGGCTTTTGGGTAGCTCTCTCTGCATAGCTCCTTCCTGTTGATGCCCTGCCCTGCAGATTTCAGCTGTTTCAGCTTCGCTAAACTCTGTTCTCTGTCTCTCCAGCGCAACTACCAAGACTGCTTGGACCCCAGCTCTCTGTGCTATAGTTGGAAAATCAATGTTAGTTCTTCTAAATTTTGGCACAGAGCTGGTTGATTCTGGGGTTCATCTTGTAAGTTTTTCTCTCTCGGGAATAACAATCTCGAGCTGTCTGCTGTCCACTGCCTGCAAGCAGTTGCCTCAAATATTTTCACTGAGTTTTATAGTTGTTTACAGCTGAACGACTAGTCTGGTATCAGTTACTACATCATGACTAGATGTATAAATCCCTAGAAGGTTCTTTTTAAAGCCTCATCACTCTCTTGGCAGATGATATCGTTCAGAGTTTGTGGCTCCATTTCTCATTTCTCCTGCAACGCCCAGCTCAATGTGTCTTCTCTCTTTTTTTTTTAAAGAGACCAGGTTCTCTTAGGACTGTGCTAGTAATTTTCTATTTTCTCTCCCAGGGACATCTGTAGTTCACAGCCCATTTGCAAAATGAGCCAACTAACAGCCCCTGAATGCAATGACTGATGCGGCCCTTTCTGATTCTGGTACAGCTCTACCCACTGTCTTTTGTTCCGGGAATGATTCAGGAAAACATCCACACAGCCTTCATGGCTATGAGGTTTTAGAATTATACTTTACAGCAGAAAAGCTTATTGACATAAATATGAGTTCACATTTCCATCTACGGAAGAGGAATGGGCACATCACAGGCTCATGCACAAAATAATCAGTCAGTAACCCGATCAGTTCTCATCATGACAAAGGAAAAGAGGGAAAGTAACTTTCACTTATTCAGGGACAACGTACCAGGGATATGTCGGGCATTATGCAAAGCAGTGTAACATGTATAGTATGGTTTAATTCTTAACATAACCTTGAAAAGATGGCATTACTAACCTTCATTTTGAATAAATAAAAAACCTGAGGCTTACTCTTTTAAGTCTGTCCTTGGTTTAAACTGATTTTACTTGCATAAAAAATATTGAGGATGGGGAAATGGTACGTGGTCTGATTTTCCCTAGACTGAGATCAGCCTGTCTGCACACAAGAGGAGCAGCCAAGAATGGAAATGGAAGTGTTAGTTTCAGAAGCCAAATTGTCACTCACCCTCCTTTAATCTTAATATTTATAAGAACTAACATTGATTAAGCACCTCTGTCTGCGCCTAGGTTAAGCATTGAGAATTCGTCTAACTTAATCCCTTTGGCTAATTTGTGAGGTGGGTGTTACTGCTATGCCCCATTTTCAGATTAAAAGAATAATCTTTGGAGAAGCTAAGTAATTTCTAGCTGCAAAGTCCAAGTCTGACCCAGACTGTAAGGTTTCAGCCTCTACTTTCAACCTCTATGCTACTGTCATTTCCAACTGTGTCTAACCTAAAAAAATTTTGGATTTCATAATCTTGGGATTCTAAATAATTCCAAGCAATCTTGACCTCTTTAGCCTCCGTGCCTATAACTCTTTTCCAAGACTGGGGTAGAGACTTTGAAATAGGCCTGGGTTCAAATCCAGATCTTAACAGTATAAAAAAGCAGGCAAATTATTCTTATTTTGCCAGAGTTGTGAGAGTTAATGGGCAGCTCCCGCGCTTTCCTTCCCTCGCCTGTTCTCGCTTTAAGCATCGGGCTAACCTGGAAGGGACCGTAGTCGCACAGGACACAGTGAGAACAGCACCCATCGCCCGTGGATCCCCAAAGACACCCTGTACCCGTACCCCGCTCTGAAAGGGCAGAGTCACCCTGGTCCTCAAGGCTGGTGCGCCGGCGACATGGCGTCCTCAGAGACGCGAAATCTAATACACAGCACACGCGGTCCTTTAGAGCTGGCTTCCTCCTCCCATCCGTAGCGGTCAGCCCCTGTTCTGGCTTGGGGAGCCGCCCTGAAAGAGCAGAAACGCCACAAAGTTCCTTAAAAGCCAGGCCATCAATGGGACCCGTGCGTGTTTAGGTGGTGGTGGGGAACTTGGTGTAGACCAGCAGAATTCCAGGCTGGTTACTGCAGCATTTTGCACAAAACGGCATTTTGCAGGTGTCGCCGGTGCCCGCTGCTTGGTGAAAGGGTGGGAGGGGAAAGGAGGGGGTGGTCTAAAGAAAGAGAAAAGGGAGAGACAGGGAAAGGGCAGAGGCGGTGAAATCGCAGGCATAATTTTAAAAACAGACCCGGGGGGGATGCTTCTGGAGCGGAGGGGAGTACTGTCATTACCCGGGGGTATGGGCAGAAGCCCTGGGAGTGTCTCCCTGTTAAAATACAAAGAGAGCCCCCCAAGGTTAATACCAGGTGCAGGGGACAGCTGGGCCTGGGGCAGGGGTGGGAGGCTTCCCCCTTGGCATCACCGTTTTCCCAAGTGTAAAATAAAGGGATTGCTCCCAAGCAGCGTGTCCGAGCACCCTTTAAGTCCAGACCGCCTTTAGAATGCAATGAAAGTTACGCACTTTCCCTGCAAAACGCACCCGTGCACCAACGCACAAGCCCGGCGCATTGTCAGGGGCTCCGGCCCTCCGGCTGCGGGAAGACCTGGGGGCGCCTGCGCTGGGCAGGGGGTGCTCATCGGGGCTCACCGGCCAAGAGCGTCGCGGGCTGGGGCGGCCACGGCTGGGGGAGGAATGACTCAGCAGCGTCCTGCAGTGGGGACGGGGGAGGAGAGCTGGCACCGCCCGCATCCCGAGCTCCCCGGCACTTTGGAGTTGTGCGCTGTCACCCCCAGCCCCGGTGTCTTCTTTGACCTAGGACCATCCCTTCTTCTCTGGGGCCTGGCATGTCTCCGGCTCCGGGTGCGGCTTCCCGGGTCGCCCGCGCCACACCCTGGGGTGTGCAGGGCCCCGGTTGACGCGCCGCACCCAGCCCCAGTCCGCACCTCGGGGTGACCGGGAGGCAGGCAGTACAGTTGCTCCCCCTGTCTACAAGATTGCCCCTCACCCCTCTGCAGTGCCCTCTGGCTCGCTGTCCCTGCCACCGCCTCGTCTCAGCTCCTTTTTTCCGGAAAAGTTGCAGCAACATTGAACTTTTGCATGAGACGATGAACCCTGCGACCTCGGAGCCCGCGCAGGGAAAGAGGGCTCGGCTGCCCGAGGGAAAGTGTAAAACAAAGATTTTTCCGCATTTATAGTCAAACAGAGCAATTACGATGACCCTCAACTCTCAGAGCATAAACTTGAGGGCGACGCCCTAGGAGCCCGGCCTCACCAGCAGGGGCGCTGTCGGAGCCGCCTGTTCCGACCCCGGAGGGAACTTGGCCGCGATCGGGGCGCCCGCTCTGCGGAAGAATGGGGGCTTCCAGGCACCGCACAAGACTCATCACTTTCTCTGCACACCCGCACCAGCTCGGGGAAGAGGGAACCCGAAAAGCTTTCCCCAAAGAAAGGCCGTGGAGTCTTTGTCTCTCTTTGTCTCCCATTTAGTTGTCAGGCTGCAAATCTTATCAATTAGCCAGATATTTTGAAATGTTATATATTAATAAGGGTCACTTTCTAACCCTGCTTGCTTAAATATTTATTGCCAGGGCCTTCCGAGAATTTATAGAAAATGTAACTCCTTTCCTATGCAGATCACGGGACCACTAATTCTGATTTGGTCTTCAGTTGTCTTAGAGTGGGGCCCCAGGCCTCATGGCTCCCCCGGGCTTGTCTTCTACTGCTTTATATGGCCTCCTTCATCCCATGCCCAGTCGGGAAGGGGTCATTCATTCATTCAATCATTCATTCTTACATGCACCGGGCATTCCCTTTGCAACTCATACCTTTAGGGTCCCTTTTAGAATAGATATTTGGACCTCTCCTTCTCTGTCACTAACTTGGGTATTCTGTGGTTCTAGTATTCTTTTCATTCCTTTCTGCCTTGAATGTGTTAATCGAAGCCTCGTCTTTCCTGTGTCCCTACGAAAAGGTTGCCTGATGACATAGCAGAGCTATAAACTAAATGGGTGTCAGTGACAACGCAGAATCTCAGTGCTTGGGCGACTCTTTAGGAGACACCACTTCAGCCCCTGGCGAGCCTACTGATGAGATAATGTCTCTGGCGGGGAAGAGGAGCATGGGCTGTAACCTGTTAGTGGCCAGACCAACCCCAGATCTCCTTGTGGAGTCTTCCTGGGGCAGCTCTGAGGCACGTTGGTGTCTGCCTTCTCTTGCTGCAGTTCCGATCAACAGATGTGCTATTTGAGGACAGCAAGGTCAAGTTGCAGATCTGACCCCACCAGAAGAATATATGCAGTGTGGGTGTCACAGGCAGGCGTGTAGGTCATTTGCCAATGCCAAAGGGTCATGACAGAGGCACTGCAGAAAGGACTCCTTGCTTCTGGTATTTCTCCCATTAGCCTGAAACATGCCCGAAGACCCCGCCCTTGGAGGACTGGTTCGATTGTCTCATTTCCCAAATAGGAAACTGAGGACCTGGAGAAGTTAAGGGGCTTGTTCTGCTGTAGAACCCAAGACTCCTGGTTCTCTGTGATGTGCTAATCTTTCCCAATTATGGCCCAGGATGCTTTTTTATTTCACACACAGACACACACACCCCTTTGGGAGGATTGATGCACTGTTGCATTCATATCTCAATGTGAACCCTTTTAGGATTACAGGTTAGTAAGTTAATCAACTGGAAATGCCTTGAAGGAAGGGAAGAGTTGCATGGAGAGGTGGGTGGTGAAAAAATTGCTGCAGGGGAGGCTCTTGTGATCCAGCTGGGCACAGTGGGGGTTAGCAGGTGGGAGAAAAGGCAGGAAGGCAAGAGGACATGGGAGACAGCATCCTGCCTAATGTGCAGTCTGGCTGGAAGACAGACACAAGGTGGGCCTCATGTGCCCCTCGGATGATTACCGTACACAGGCTGATGTACTGTTTATGAGCCTTCAGCCACTTCGTCTTCCCTCTTGCCTCTGACGTGTCGAGTGGGGCAGTGGGAAATCATTAAGCAGCAGGAAGCTTCGCACTCAGGAAAACACCCCTAGCTCTCAATTCGAACTGTCCTGGTGTCTGATATTTTAATCCATCTAAAAGCTCTCTTCAGAAACGAGCCGGCTGCAGACAGTCACTTGTCAGCATTAAGGAGGTGAGCTGAGCTAAGAGGCCTTGCCAGAACAAATGTCGGTGTGTCTGGGAGCTTTGGAAAGGGGGAAGAAAGGGTGTGCAGGGCAGCTGCAGTGGGCTGGCCAGGAAAATGGCATTTAGGTTTCCGAGTCCTGAATTTTAATGCTGACTTTTTCTGCAGCAATTTGCCTAGTGCTTTGTGTGCTTTTATATATTGTTTCAAGGAGTCAGAGTTTTATAGGCAATAATACTAAGCTTCCGTCAGCCACCCAGCTTCATGGACTCCGAAAGGCACTAGGAGAGGCTTGTGCATAATTTAAGAAATATGGGCACCCTGCTTAGTTTTCCTTTATTTTTAGATAATAGCATAAAGACATCATGCCAATAATCCACAGATATTTATCCCATGGTCATTTTTCCTCCAGTCCTCTTGGGTCTTTTAATGTCACCTCTTTGGCTAAAAGAGTATATTTACCCCTGAAAGATGTCTTAAATTTTACTGTAATTATGAGCTTCATAATGCATAGGTTACATTATGGTAGGGGGAAAACACAGAAACCAAGTTCAACGTATAATACAGCCATTAAGGTTGTTCGGATTTGGTTTTGGCTGTCGATGTGGTTAAACAGAAAGGCCATCTGATGATTTTGTGTTTCCAAACATGGAATGAGGGTCTCAGTATACTCAGTAATGAACGTTTCCAGAAAGAATATTACGGAATAAAATTATGTAACACCAGGAACGGCACAAAGAGGAAGAAGAGGGAATATTCAGATAACAAAATCCTTTTTCTATGTACTCCCATCTTTAGGAAAAATGCCCATTTCAAAGAAACAAAAGATCTTAATGAAGGAGTGTAATTAAGGAGTTTGGATAGCCTAACCATTAATTCAGAGGAAAAATAAAGGGCATTCAATTAAGGTGGAAAGAGGTTTTCTCTTCGCTATTAATTTTTATACAACAAATTGCCAATTTGTTTCTAATGCATTCGCAAAAATGATACCTTCTAGTCAGAGCAGTTCAAAGCAAGCGTGTGCAGTCCTCAAAATTTTTTATTTTTGAGATTCCCTGGCCCCTCCAATCTGCCCTTCTCCTGGCCCTATTCCCTCATAATCTCTTGCTGTCACCCAGCCAAACGTTTCCTTGGGCGAGAATCTGATCTTCATCACTTACGCTTTATCGGGAACATGCCTTGAAATATACACTCTACCAGGAGCAGTGACATTTTAGGACATATCTGAGTTTGAAAGGAAAATGTTTGGATTCTAGAACATAAAAGTATTCTGCATTATAAGAGGAAAGGGAGAAGGCATTTGGGAAGTAGCTTCTGAATTTCTTCCAGAACGCCTTGGACATAATCCTTCTGAGGATCAGCTTGTGGAATGCCGGGCAAGTTAGAGAGGGCTGTTCTCATCTGATGACAGGTTATTACATGGCTCGTACACTCCTGCAGCTTGTACAGCTGCATTCGTGTGGCTAAGAGCATGAGAACTGGACTCTGAACACTATCATTTACTGGTTGTTTGATGTGGGCAGGACTCCATCCCCTCACCTGGGATGGTGTTCCTAGCAGCACCTCCTCGCACAGGCTGGTGGGAGGACGAAAAGAGCTCCTGTGTGCTCAGCACAAGGTCGGGTGCAAGGTTAGCCTTCAACAGATCTTTAGTCCCCATTCTTTTGCCATGGCAAGTGAACGCAAACTTAGGAGGAAGGAGACCAGGCTTTGTATTTATACGCTGTTTTTTTTTCTCCTGGATTTTATTTCTCTAAGAATTTTTTCTTCAAAAGTTTTAAAATCACTTGGCAAACATATCATTCCAGTCTCCCCAGTTCCTGTGCCAGTTACTGGCAATAAATTAGACTCTAGGGAAGGACCTTAAAATGTGCTAAAGAAACAAAGGGCCTTAATGTCGCCAGGCTGGAATTTGAAGCTTTGTACTTGTCATTACTTCTATTCACCCTCCATTAAATTCAAATCCAACACACATTTATTGAGCACCTACTTATTAAGGCTCTGCATGAGGAATATTATCTCATTTAACAATCCTGAAAGTAACGTCAAGTAGGGATTATTGTCAGGGCTTTATAAATGAAGAAACAAAGCCTTAAAGAGGTGAGGCTAGTCTAAGATCATGCAGTAGTGTGCTAGTGAAAACAGGATTTAAACATCTACACATACTTGAAAGTTAAATCTGGATATTTTGGGAGGGATTCTCTTGGAAGACTGGTTCTAAGTTTAGAACAATGGAGATTTCGTTCATCTCCTAGGTCTCAAAAAGAATAAAGATGATTTCTCCTTCTATCAGCTCTTCAACTGAGCACACAAAAGAAGAGGTGGCTGAATCCTGCATCTTATTAAATTGTCCCCAGGTGGTTTAATGCAATTTACGTATCTGCTGACTGTTGGAAGTTAGCAGTAAGGCAGAATCTAGGTGTGTGCACACCCGCACACACGCAGGGGTGGTGTGTGAATGAGTCCACTGAGCCGCAGACATCAGGGAGAGGGAGACATTTCTAACAGCTTTCTTCAGGGTGGGAAACTGAGTCACAGCTCATTTGAAAACAACTTGTGGATGTTAAAGAACAAAGCAAAATACAAAAGAACACACTAGATGCAGGCTCTGTGTGTGTGCGCATGTATGAGAGGCAGAGCATGAAAAAACAATAAAATAAATTGCAAAAGGAAAATGCTTGCCAATTGGAAAGTTCTTTGTCATAAATATGATACAGACACTTTCGATTAGAAGTTGATAAGACATAAACTAAAAATCGAAAAGAGAAGAAGAGAAAGGACATACAAGCTCAATTTCCAGGGAGAAAGTACAACGGCCAAGAAATTTAAGAAAACAAGCAATTGTTTAACTCACTAGTCATCAGACAACGACAAGTTAAAGCAGCGACAATAGGTACTTTGCCTATCATATCACAAAGATTTAAATGATGATTATGCTCAACATTAGTGAGGATTTGGAGAATTGGGAGTTTTATAATCTGCTGGAGTGAGTGTGAGCTTAAAAATTGTTCACAGACACTGAACAAAATAAGGGCTGGGGATGTATCCTAAGGAAATAGATCAATGTGGGACAAAGATCTGTGCATAGAGATATTGGTTGCCACACTGTTTATGTTAGTGAGGGACCTGAAATCTATTTGCATGTCCAACACCATGAGAGAAATGGAATACATTATGATTCAAGCAAAGGAGAGAATAGTAAGCAGCCTTTCAAATGAGTGGTAGGATACGTAATGACTTAAAAATATGCTTTGAAGGCCGGGCGCGGTGGCTCACGCCTGTAATCCTAGCACTCTGGGAGGCCAAGGCGGGCGGATCGCTCAAGGTCAGGAGTTTGAAACCAGCCTGAGCAAGAGTGAGACCCCGTCTCTACTATAAATAGTAAGAAATTAATTGGACAACTAAAACTATATAGAAAAAATTAGCCGGGCATGGTGACGCATGCCTGTAGTCCCAGCTACTCGGGAGGCTGAGGCAGAAGGATCACTTGAGCCCAGGAGTGTGAGGTTGCCGTGAGCTAGGCTGATGCCACGGCACTCACTCTAGCCCTGCCAAGAGAGTGAGACTGTCTCAAAAAAAAAAAAAAAAAAAAAAAATAGGAGGATATACCATCGCATCATGCAGGGGTGGGGAACCTGCATCCTTCTGATTTCAAGAATGTTCTTGTTTAAGCACCAAAGGAGGCAAGAAAAGCGTCATCTTTCTCTGCCGCACCCCTTTTAATAAAAGGATTTGTTCTGTAAAGTTTGGATTCAGTCAAAAGGCCGCACTTAAGGACGTAGAAGGTCACATGTGGCCTTCAAGCGGCAGGTTCCCCACCCCCAAAGCAGCCAGCCTCCACTGATTATAGATTTAAAAGAATGCAGAGGAATTCATCATGATCACTCACTCAGTTTTTATTAGGCATTTGCATTTGTGTGACACCGACTCCAGGGCCTTATTTCTGTGTCAGAGAGAGCTGGCTGCCCGGTCTTTTGTTGGTTCTGTGCCTCAGTGTGGCATTTTGCATTCTGGATTTTTTTAAATATTGGATTTTCTAGACAAGACGCCTAATGAAGTCTATTTCCTGCATCCTGAGTCTCTTCTGAGAGGAAGCGAATGGCAATTTCAGCTACAGCACACATCCCTGGCTGTCTGCAGCCGGGAAATCTTAACTACAATTAGACGCATTGTGGTTTCTTGCTTTCGGGTCCCTGTGCTCTGTGTATACAGCGCCCCGTCGACTGTGGGTTTAAAGAAAGGCTTATGATCCCATACGATGTCAGAAAATGCCACAAAGCACATGCCACGGAACATCATCTATACAAAACACATCCGTGTAAGAGATAAAAGCTTAGGTTACATCCTTTGCTGACAATCGCCCTCTGTATTTTCAGCATAGAAAAATGCTATCTTTGATGGAAAAATGTGAATATAACATCTGTCCCCTCCTCCTTCTCTCGCTCTCAGTTTTGATACCATTTGGATGAACGGAAACAGCAGGGGCTCAAATATAATTACTTTATAAATAATGAATAAGGTACTATTATTATTACTTTAAAAAAAATCCCATTTTGGAATGAGTCCCTCGATAGTAGCTGAAGCTTAATTTAGCCAAATAATGGTTCTGCCTGAGCTAATGGGGCCCATTATTTTTAGGTTCTGAAGATTATTTCCAGATGTACCGAGACAATGGTAATCTATCACTTTTTCTGGGGGCCACTTTCTTGGCATGCCGGTGACCTATATTTGGGTTGATTACCACTTTCCATGGTAGGAGTGGTAAAATTAGTTTAGTATTAGCCAAGTGTCCATAGGAGAGCCTATGTAATTCAGTTCAATGCTATCTGCTCTTTGTAGAGTTCAAGTTCTAAATAAATCCCTTCGAAATACTTTTGATGAAGTGAAGTGAAAACATCACACATACATACATAGAATAGACTCAGCTATGTAAATGTCTCCACTTGATTATAATGTGCATTTATTTAAAGAAAACCTCCCAAAATGGACTGTGATTGTTTCTGAGCGGAAAATAATAAAAACAGTAATATTTATTTTCTTTCATATACATTTTCATATTTTCTACAACAGGCATGTGTAATTTTTATAATCTAAAAAGTTATTTTTGAAAAATGTGTCTTTTTGAGGCTTTTGTCCTGATCTTGCAAAATGCATTATGAGGGCCGGGCGCGGTGGCTCACGCCTGTAATCCTAGCACTCTGGGAGGCCGAGGCGGGCGGATCGCTCAAGGTCAGAAGTTCGAGACCAGACTGAGCAAGAGTGAGACCCTGTCTCTACTAAAAATAGAAATTAATTGGCCAACTAAAAATAAATATATATAAAAAAAGTTAGCTGGGCATGGTGGCACATGCCTGTAATCCCAGCTACTTGGGAGGCTGAGGCAGAAGGATCGCTTGAGCCCAGGAGTTTGAGGTTGCTGTGAGCTACGATGATGCCACGGCACTCTCGCCCAGGCAACAAAGTGAAACTCTGTCTCAAAAAAAAAAAAGCATTATGAGAAATTTTCACAGTGTCCAGAGGGATTTTAATTTGAGGACCTGGCCCCTAGCAGATCATCAAAAGTAATTGACTGAAAATGCAATCCTTGGAGCTTTATTACCTCCACCCTGGCATCTGTGGCTCACACCAGGGAAACTGACACTTGGGTAATTAGGGAGCACCTAATATTTTGATCCCAGGCACTCTGCAAAGCTAGTTCCAATGTGAGCAAGAGCCTGCGTTTCATAAATCCGGCCAGAAGATGCAGAGTTTGCTTGAGTCTAAACAAATGACACGGATGTTTGACATGGATTTATCTAACAGATAAATTGCCCAAGGTCTCAGGCGACTGAGTGGTAGAATCAGCATTTAAACCCAGGTGTTATGTTCTTAACTCCTGTGCCAGACCAGGCAGGTCACCGGATTCTGGAAAATGAGATATGAAGAGAAGTTTGCCGGGGAACACGTGGGATAATTTGTCATCCCCCTAAAAGAGAGCTGCAGGGACAGGGAGTCCTACTACAGTTTTCTTAGGATGATGCTATTGTTTCTACTCTCATGCTTCCAACAGAAGGATGAAGCCAACACCAAGGATGGCAGAGCAGAGAGACAGGATGATCTTAGTATCTTTAAGACATGGTTGAGCTGCTAAAATCAATAACAGAAAGAAGAAAGATTCCACATAAGCCACTTCCAGAGATTGTACCATCTGTGTGATTCCTGTTATGGGCAATAATTCCTCTATTGTCTATCAGGTTTGGTTTGAGGATTGAAAACATAAACAGACAAAAGCATCAGCACAGCCCCGAACAGGAGCCGTCATATTTATTCTGTCTCTTACAAACAGGGGAGGTCAAAGTCTACACAAGCCATATAAATAAATATCGAAAGACCTTTCCCTCTGTGCATTTCTAGTTCCCACACGCTCCCAGAAGCCTCTTGCTCTCCTACCTCTTCATCTTGGTATTTAAATCCTCCCTTCTCCCACCACACACAGCGCCCCTGAGAAGTATCATTTCTCACGCTCGGTTCTGATTTTGTCTTTTCATCCTCCCAGATCAAAGCAAGGAAGAAAGCTAAGCAGGCAGTGCCTGAGTATCATGTTTTGGTAGGTGGAAGAGAAAGTCTACGCATCCTCAAACATTCATACTTTTGGTCTCATGGTGCATCAAACGTTTCCTGAGCATCTACTAGATGCCAGGCACTACGCCTGGCCGTCTGCATCTGTGGTGAACAAATAATTATGATCCCTGTCTGTTTGGGGATTTCAGAACCTTTTTTTGAGCAAAGTCTACTAATCTACTAAAAGTATCAGAGTCATCTGATTCATCCCATTTCTTCCTGAGAACCAGGGGCCTTCTAGATAGGCAGTAAGAAAAGCTCACAGCTTTACAAAGTACTATATGAGGGCTTCATGATCAGGTGTCTGCTTAATCTCTGCTTCCAACCCTGGCATTTCTCAACACTCTCCATAATTCTAAAACTCACCCTACTTCCACCTCCATGCCTTTGCACATGCAGTTTCTTCCATCTGAAATGCCTTTCCTTATCATCCTGACCACCTGATATGCCTTTGTCAAGACTCAGGTTGTTACCGGCTTCTAGAGTGAGGCAGAGCTGCAGCAGCGTGGTGGCTAAGCAGGCTGACTATGATATCAGACAGATCTCACTGAAAGTCCTGCCTGTGCGACCTGAGTAGGCACCCTAACCTCAGTAAGCCTCCATTTTCCCATCTGTTAAATGGGGATGTGAGGAGAACCTTCAACAGAGGGCAGCTGTTGGGATTAAATGATGCACAAGAATCTTAACCATAATTGGCAGCAGACAGCTAAGCACTTGGTGAACGCTGGCTCTGATGGTTGCAGGGGAAAATGCCTTCCCTGCCACTCCCTTCCCCACCCTGAAGCTGAAGTAGCTGTTCCCTGTTTACGATCCCGTTGCTCCCCGTGCCGTCTCTAGCATAGCACTCGTCACACTGACTTGTTAGTGTCAGTTTGTATCTCTCTTTCTTTAGACTGTAAACTCTTCAAGGACAAGGATTCTGAATTAAAATTCTTCATTTCAAATGCCTGGTACAGTACCTAATATACAGTAGGCATTTAATAAAGGACTGAATATTGCCTTTCACTTAACATGGTCTCAATTGAGCTTTACACGAGATCGGCGCAGCAGCAGAAAACAACAGTTTATAGGTGCGGACGGAGTGAAATGACCTTCTATGGCACACTAGTGACAGGGTTTGGGCTTAACTGCAGATGCCCTGACTCTTTGTCCAGTGCTCCTAATGGGAAGGCCGAGAAGCACACAGAGGAAGAGCATGGGCTTCACAAGGAGCTAGACCTGACTTCAAAATCACCACCCATGACCTGAAGCCAATAAATGTCCAAAACATTTATTTCCTGGTCCTTAAATGCAGGTAACCAAAGTACCTATTTCACAAGATAGCCCAGCACCAGGCGCGTGGAGAGCGCTCACTCCGCGGTACCCATTATTAGGAAGATGGGAACGGTCCCTCACTGTAGCACAGATGCCGAAATCTCAAGAACGTATCATGATCCCAAATAGTCAATCCAGTTGGGCAAGACAAGCCCGATAGGAGAGAGGCCCGTCCCCCAGACCTGCAAGACAGGGCATGTTACTGCAAAGAAAGACTAAGCAGCCCAGGTCACGGCTCACGCCCTTCCCTCCCAGCTGTCGACATGAGCTGCTGAGTCCCTAGAGCAAGAGGTGCTCTGCATATGCCTGCAGCCTCTTGGCACCGCCCCAGCCATTTAACCTGCGCCAGTCACGGGCAGTTTCTCCAGTACGTCTCAAGTTCAGCTCTTACTGCCACCTTTGAACTTGGAAAGGAAGTCCAGGATGTAGGAGGATGAGACACCACACATCCACCAATGAAGAGGATGAAGCACTCTGGTTAGCTTTCATGCTGTGGCCAAGGCTTCAGAATGGACCCATGCCTTGTAAGAGGCGCAAACAGTTAAAGTTCCAAGACCTCTGCACTTAAAAAAAAAACGATGTTTCTGCTCATTGCTTTCACATTTGCTCAACTACTAGTAAGCACCAGGCTTGGGGGGGAGTTCAGAAGTGAAAAAGAGAAACTCAGTAACCCTCAAGCAAATAAGAGAAAAATGAGACCTACATGGAAATATCGTAAGATACAATAGAAGGCTTAGGAAAGTCAGGACTATTCCGAGCAGGGCCGATGGCATTGGCAGATCTGGGCTCCACGGGGAGTCCTTCAGCTGCTGCGGACGGGGTGAGCTGAGGCTGGGGGCACCACGAGGCAGACAGACCTTCAGATGAACGATCTGCCCAAGGAGTCAGAGGACCATGGGTGCCTGTTCTTTCTTAAGCGATTCGCTTTCACTCATGGAACCACACTCATGACCTCTCTCATTGGCTCTCCTGTCGGACCATCCTGAATCCTGGTGCTAATTTTAACATCAAAATCTAAATAAAGAAAGTTATTAGAGAAGTGATGAAAGCCATATATAGGAGATGGCTCAGTCACAGCTCCTCTGCCCTTGAGTAACTGAAGCGCGAGTTATCAAGCCAGGGAAAAACGCAGCCTGGTGCAATGCAAAGCGCCGTTTGTTTACAATGCCCCCTGTTTCCTTCTCAATGTACAGGCTGAACAAAGCACAGGCAATGAAGACTGAAGAGGCCTTGCCACACCGTAACCCTTCAACATTCCCCAGCTCTGTTGACTACGGAGTTTCACATTCTCATTCCTGTTAGGTGGAGAAGGGCAACAAGCCAAATTCCTCAACCCCAGGTTAGAGACAACATCGGGACAGGAGCCTAGAATGGAACTTATTTAGTAGATGCTCTTAGCGTCTGCTCTGGGAAGGATGGACAGATCTATACAACTGGATACAGTGATGCTTTCTTCATAGGAAACCAGCTAGGGCTGGCCAGCCGGAGCCTGAGGTTTGCACTAGTGTCTTGTAAGCCAAGAATAGTTGTCACATCACCATCCCGCTTCTATTCAGACTGGCTTGGGGTCATGTGCCAGTCTGGCTTTGACAGTGTATGACCGTATTTATGGCCAAGAGAGAGTGGGGTCTGAAAACTGGGTTGGGGTGGCTGAGCAAAGAGAGGTTTTCTAAAAAATCCAGAGTGAAAAAGGGGTGAGAAGTCAGGCAGGGATCGCTGGGAACATGTTGGCATGACCAGGGTCCTCCGGATGGCCTCAGAGTTATCTATTGTCTTCTGCCTAAATTAACCCTCTCTTAGCCCCCGTGGAACAATTTCACGCACCAGATTAGTAATGGTCCTGAGATGTAAATTATAAAGAGCACCCTGCATAGGTACTCCTAATGAGTTTTATGGATTCAAGAGAAATAGATTCATTTGCTAAGGCAGTCTGGTTCTAAAAGGAATATATAAATTAACTCCCCAATTAGGAGCTAATAGTTACATTAAATATTATTCAAAGCAGCAGCAATTCTGCGGCAGGCTAGGAGCATCAATAAAAGATAAAAATGAAATTCCAACTCTTTTTTCTACACTGATATAAAATTCCTCTAAACTTTGGTATAGTAACTTTCACCCTGGAGAGCTTTCAAAAAATAGGCTGGGTAATCATTTGCTTTTATCACATAAATGAAGTGGCACGAGATAACTTTGCTTACCTTTTCCCCAGTGATCTCTCCTACTTGCCAGTTAAAAACCTGGAATTCTACCGCTAACAATTTAGTCTTTTGGGATGACTCTTCGGGAATCCTGGTTTTTGAAAGCAAATACTTCTCTCTGAAAGAGGTTGCTAGATTGCTAACGTTTGCAGGCCTGAAATTATCCCGCAGTGTCCTGATTTCACCAGTAGATGGTGATCTTGTTGTTTTGATAGATTGGAAACACCTGGTTTCGTGGTTCAGCTGTCAATGGCAAAGGTAACTTTTAAGGTGTAGAAAACTTCTTCATAAAAATATCCAACTAACCAGTTGTTATCTAGAACTAACTCGTTCTTAATGAATAGTGTATTATATACACAAATAGAAACTGTATAAAAATTAATCCAACAGATTCAAGCCAAGGCATTTCTGTTCAGTGCTTTCTAAGCTGTAGTCAGAGGTTCATTCCAAATCCTGTGTATAAGTCACTTGATCAGTGGGTTTAACAGAATCTGGGCCTGTGATTCCAAAATCCTGCTGAGTCTCACAGGTTTTCCCAGATGCTAAGATCTTCTGACTTTATCAGCATGGAGTTTGCAATTAGATAACTGGTACTTAAGTTATTTGAATTAAATCGTTCTTACTTGGTTCACTAATAAGCCTTCCTTTTGAATTTTTTCCTGCTTTCTTTCAGCAACCGAGTCGAAATAAAAAAAATAAGTCAACTGTAAAATGGATCTGACGCTTGACTCTGCTAGCCTGACTGTTTAGTCCATCAGGATAATGCCCGAGCAATTTATAGCTATTTAGCTCGAGAAAAACGTAGCAAGCTGAAAGAGAGCCGGGGAAATGTTAGCAATTGAGTTTGGAAGAAGAGAACGTCAATGAATCATAAATTTCAGTTCCTTTTAGAAGGTGATAAACAAGTTGACAGCTTGGAAAAGAGCCCTGATTTCTTATAACTAAAACAAAAATAAAATGATGGGTAATACACAAAACAAACATATAAAATATATACAACATATAAAAATATATTCTTACCTACAAAGGAATCAAAACATAAAGTCATTTCTATTTAATGAGTCTTTCCGGACTCAAGATCAAGACTTTGAAAATAAAAAAAAAACCAACAGAGAAGGTGCCAAATACTCATTATCTATTATTATTCAGGCAAAAATGTAATAGATAGTTTACTTACATTATTGTATTTGATCCTCCCAGCACATCTGTGAGATAAGCGTACTTGGTTCTGTTTATAGATAAGAAAATTAAAACTCAAGAAAATTATTTGTCTAAGACCCTCCAGTTAGGGATGAGAATTCAAGGCTTTTGATCCTTAAAAAGGGTCCCATCTGCACACCACAACCAACACCTGAGACTTTGCATTGAGGAAATAATTGGGAACACAAGGCCACTTGCAGCTGCCTGGGTGATGGATGCAAGGAGAGTCCGGAGGGGCAACAGTAAATTTAGGCTTCGGTAGCTCTAACTTCTTATTAAGTCTTAGCCACTAAATAATAGAAATACCTTCAAAATTTTCAAAAGGAATAAAGAAAACTTGATCAATCCCAAGTGAAGGCAGAGGAAAAAAAAGCATAGCAAAATCAGGGTAAACAGAAAGCCTAAAACAAGACAGTAGAAATAAATCCAAGCATATTAGTCATGATAATAAATGTGAACAGGCTTAATTTAGCAATTAAAAGCCAAAGACTGTCAGACTGCATAAAGAGAAAAATGCAGCTATATGCTGTTTACAAGAAATTACTAAAGGATAAAAATTAAAAACACACAATTTTTTTTCTATATATTTTTAGTTGGCCAATTAATTTCTTTCTATTTTTAGCAGAGACGGGGTCTCGCTCTTGCTCAGGCTGGTCTCGAAATCCTGACCTTGAGCGATCCTCCCGCCTCGGCCTCCCAGAGTGCTAGGATTACAGGTATGAGCCACCATTCCTGGCCTATAGATACATAATTTTAAAAGGCAACCATTTATCAGAAAGATGTAACAATTTCATATCTGCATGCACCTATGAACATCAGTTGAAGCAAATATCAACAAAAGTCGAAAAACTGTAAGAAGCTGACACTCCCAAGCTCTAACTTATTATCTCTTACTTATTGATTTGATTTAAAAATCCAATTACCAAGTTTGGTCTAAAGGACATACACAGAATACCATACTCACCGAAGAGAGGATATACAATTTTTTTTTATTATTATGATTTTTTATTTCAGCATATTATCAGGGTACAAATGTCTAGGTTACATATATTGCCTTTGCCCCACCTGAGTCAGAGCTTCTAGCGTGTCCATCCCCCAGACGGTGCACACTGCACCCATTAGGTGTGTATATACCCATCCCCTCCCCACCTGCCCAACACCCGATGAGTGTTACCACTATATGTGCACTTAAGTGTTGGTCAGTTAATACCAATTTGATGGTTAGCACATGTGGTGCTTGTTTTTCCCTTCTTGTGATACTTCACTTAGTAGAATGGGCTCTAGCTCTATCCAGGATAACACAAGAGATGCTAGATCTTTTCAAACACCTATGGAACATTTATAAAATTGATCAAATACCAGGCCATAAAGCAATTCCTAACAAGTTAAACCATACACACACACACACAAAAAAAAATCATACGGACCACATTCTCTGATTACTATGTAAACAAGCTAGAATTCAATGACCAAAAGGTAAATGAAAAAGTCCGTATGTTCAGAAATGTAAAGATACCACTAGATAATCTTTGGGTCAAAGAATAAATTAAGATGACACTTAGAATGTATTTGAACTGAGTGATAATGAAAATCCTACAAAAGTCACCTCAAATAATGTAGGTAACGGGGCACTTAAA
>CAUYRT010028470.1:0-60082 GCA_963574885.1 Lepilemur ruficaudatus
TATATATACACGCACACACTCTAGTGCACATAGTCAAACACATGCATAAATTGCCCTGTGTCAAAAATATTGCATAAGCTTATACGATGTTCAAATGCAATTTTTTCTATAGCTAGCTAGGTAGAGGAATGTGTGAAAGAGAGATACATGATATATATTTATGTACACTGGATCCACAGACCTGATGCCCTGGTCAGCTGTGCAGTCATGCCCATGGCTAGGTTACTTCCTAAGGTGCAGTGTTCAGACGCTGCTTTCCCTGCTCTCCTGGCTTTGGAGAAGTCTGCACTTCCATTTGGAAGAACAGGAATGGGCGGGCTAGGGGGCCAGAAGTTTTGGTTCCATTCCAAATAGTCTATTTTTTTCTCCTGATGGAGGGCTTTTGCCTTCCAATGGGGGAAAAAAACATAGTTAAATGCCATTCCAAGGCTATTAATACTCTAAATATTAATACTGTGTAGGCTACTAGGAAAATAGGTTATCTCCTGTGTTTTAAATATTGAGATTCATGCAACACACACCCATGCAGCTCTATCGCATCACTGGTAAATTTCACTGCAATGTCAGTGTAGCTAGCCACATCACTAGGAAAGCAGATGTCTGCACACTTCAGTGTAAAGGAAGAAATCAGACATGTTTTTGTGACCCTGAAGCCTGCAAAAGTGGTGAAATCTGAAGCTGAGAAGTCCCTTGGTTTATTAGCTTCTCCTCATAGGCCTAAGAAAACAAATGTGAAACTTGACAACTCATATTCGATCATACTAACTGTCCCTCCCCACCCCCCCCCCCGGGCTTCCCTCACATCGACACTGCAGAGAAAAAGCAGAATGCAGCATTTTCCGTTATGAAACACAAGCCTCTGGAGCATCTACTTGGCAAGTGCAATTCACAAACCCCAGCCTGTGACACAGAAAGTAATTCCAACACACAGGACTGTGTGTTCTTTTCAACGCAAAAATGGGAATGACCTTTTGAATTATCAGCAGAGCTCTGAAGCTAAGCCATGATGGTGTTCCTCTGTGAAGGGGCAGGTGGGCTCAACACAGAGGTGGTGTTCCTCTGTGAAGGGGCAGGTGGGCTCAAATGGGGTGGTGGAATGGGGGAAGGGAGTGCAACTCTGGGATGTTGTATTAAATTAGGAAGGTAAGGTGGCACTGACATGGTGGACTGTGTATTGGATATGAGGTGGCCTCAATGTGTCTTTCTGAAATCCTGGCTTGATAGGTGACTCCCATCTTTGGAAACCCATAAGCCAGTGATGAGGATTTGCATGAAAGCCATGATAGATATTCTGTGTTCTAAATCAAAAATCAAAAGGTCAAAAGTCACTTGCACGAGTATTGCTTTCCATGCAGAACCAGATACACACTGTAGAACACACTGACTACAATGCAGGCTATTATGCAACATCTGCATTAGTTCCACCGAGCTGTGAGTATGTTAATAGGTTTCAATCAGACATCAGTTAACATTTTGGTAATATTCACATAGTTTGTGTTAGCCAAGGTACAGTTGGCTGTTTTCAAGTTTTCCTCTCTAAAGTCCTCGTTACTGTTGTTTACCCCCTCCTGGATCTCCATGTAATCAGACTTACTAATGGTAGAGGCACTTCTACTTTTCTTTAGGTCAGGGGAGGATGGGATCTTTGGACAGCTTGTCACTTGCAAGTACTGGGCCTGCTCCTCTCCCTCTGTCTCCCGGTGGTAGAAGTAGTTGAAATTGGATACAATGACAGGGACCGGTAAGGCAATGGTTAACACACCTGCAATTGCACACAGAGAACCCACTATCTTTCCCCCAATGGTAGTCGGAACCATATCTCCATAGCCTACAGTTGTCATGGAGACGACTGCCCACCAGAAGGCATCCGGGATGCTGGGGAACTGGGACTCTCGCTCATCAGCCTCTGCAAAATAGACAGCACTAGAGAAAAGGATGACCCCGATGAAGAGGAAGAATATCAGGAGGCCCAATTCTCTCATGCTGGCTTTGAGGGTCTGACCTAGAATCTGGAGACCTTTGGAGTGTCTGGACAGCTTGAAAATCCTAAAGACTCTTACCAACCGGATGACACGGAGGATGGCCAGTGACATGGCCTGCTGGCCCTGCTGAGCATCCTCTGGCTTTTCAGCCAGCTCTGTCCCCAGGGTGATGAAGTAGGGGATGATGGCCACAATGTCAATGATGTTCATGATGTTGGTGAAGAAGCCGGCTTTGCTGGGACAGGCAAAGAATCTCACCAAGAATTCAAAGGAGAACCAGATGATGCAGAGAGTCTCTACAATGAAAAAGGGGTCGGTGAAAGAAGTGGATTGCTGGTACCCGATGGTGCTGTTGGAATAGGTGTGGAAGGTCACCCCACCACCATGCATGTCTTCATTCTCATCCCGGAAGATGGGCAACGTTTCCAGACAGAAGCTGACGATTGAGATCAGAATCACCATGACAGATACAATAGCTATAATCCTGGCAGGCCCTGAGCTCTCTGGGTATTCAAAGAGAAGCCACACCTGTCTCTGAAACTCATTTTCGGGCAGAGGACGCTCTTCCTCCTTGATGTATCCTTCATCTTCCCGAAACATCTCCATTGCTTCTTCTCCCAGCTCATAAAACCGAATTTCTTCAGAGAATATATCTAAGGGCACATTCACAGGTCTCCTCAACCGGCCCCCAGACTGATAGTAGTACAAAATGGCATCAAAGCTAGGGCGGTTTCGATCAAAAAAGTACTCATTTCGGAGGGGGTCAAAGTACCTCATTCGCTTCTTTGGGTCCCCTAAGAGGGTCTCTGGAAACTGGGCTAAGGTCTTCAGCTGGGTCTCAAACCGCAGCCCTGAGATGTTGATCACCACTCTCTCGCAGCACTCGTGGTCTGCCTCTGGGTCATAGGTGTCCTGTGGGTGCCCAGGGAGGGCAGCAGCCTCGTCTGCTGGGTCTCCGGTGGCCACTGTCATAATTGGGACTGAGAGAAGCGCCTCAGGCTACACCTTCCAGCTGCCTGGTGGCAGGGAGCTCAGGGTGCTGCTAATGGCCCCAGGAAGCACAGAGGCATTGGCCTGGGCTCCTGCGGGAGAGCCCCGAGAGCTCTCTGAGAGTTGGACAGACAGCCTCGCTTGGCTGAAAGACAGAGGCAGTTAAGGACGTGAGACCATTTGGCATTGGCAGCCCAACCTGGGTTGTCACTTTTTGTCTCCCATCTCTCAGCTGAGTTCAGAAACAGGACTACCACGGCCACCACCACAAAAAAGCAAAATTCACTTTCACTTTGTAACTTGTCTGGGGATCACAGGGCAGCAGGTAGCAATCTCTCTAGAAAGCTCTGGAATGCCCGGCACTGGGGAAGGTAGCTGGCACAGGGCCTCTGTACCACACAGGGCTCATGGGGCATAACCCCATACCAGCGGGTTAGAAGGTCACCCCATCCCATACATTGCACTACTGTCTCACAGATATGTGTACCCTGGGAGGTATTCATGGTGGGCGATTTGGGGCCTGGGTCTTCCTCATTGCCCTCCACCCCAGTAACTCTACATGGGCTGTTATTAAACGATAGATTAATTTACCTGGCCAGACAGGAACCTGAAGCTCTCTTCCTTGCAGAGCTGATCAGATGCTGCAGGAATCCTAGATACAAAAACAGGCAGCTCAACTCCCCATCACATCTTCTTACTCGAGCTAGAAATAATGGTGAGTCATTCTGGGCAGGAGGGCAGACTCCAGGTCCTGGAGGTGAGCTCTAGGGCTGGGCTGGGCTGGAGGGGCAGTGGGCTGCCTGGCCAGGGGCATGTGGGACTTGAGGACAGCTGAGCGTGGGTCTGGAGCCTTTGGAAGGAAGAAGGCAAGATGCAAAGCTCAGCAAAAGCCGGAGTCCTCCTGGCTGTCCTCAGGAGGTGTGACGTTGCCTGGAAAAAACAGCAGCAAGGTGGAACCAGGGCTTTTGGGCAGTTGGTACCAAGATTTAGGAGGACGCTGGCAGCCTCCCTCCCTGGAAATGACGGGCCCCTTTGCCCACCTTCCATTCTGAGGTTATGCCTGAGAACTACCCCTCAGCCTCCCGGCCTTTTCTGAGCAGGCTTCCCCTCAGCCTAAAGCACTTTCTCCCAGGGAACGAGCCTTAGGCTTGGCTGGGCCTGTCTCCTTCAGGGTCCTCCCTGGGTTGATCCAGATTCCTAGTCCTCAGCTGCCACCAGGAGGGACTCTGGGCAAAGCAGCCCCCTCTCCCAAGGAGAGAGCTTGACTGCTGCCTGACTACAAGCTCTGACCTTAGCGGAGTCTTGGAAAAAGCGCCCTCCCCTTCAGATCTAGGGAGACCCCACACACAAGAAAGTGCCCTCTGTTGGAAAGCTGGATGAACTTACTCTCCCTCCGGGATCCCTGGGCCGCAGGCCTCCCTCTGAGCCAGGTGGCATTTGAGCTGGGCAGGCACTCCACCACTGATTTCTCCCCAAGAGAAAATCCCTCACATCTCCTCGGCAGGGAGCGCAGAACAAACGCTCAGCCTGCCTAGCGGCCAGGCCGCTTGGCAGCAGCGAGAGGGGGAGCCTGAAGGGAGCTGGCTTCCGGGCTGGCCCCCTGCCGACCCAATCCTGCCGCCCCAGGGCGGGGAGGGGTCTGGGCCCTCTCCCCATCGCCCCGGGCTCCGGCCGGGATTCCGCCCGGAGCGCTCCCGGCTCGGTTCGGCGCTGCGGACCAGACCCTCCAGCTGGCCGCGGCCGCTAGCGCCACCTTAACCCTCTCCTGCCTGGTGCGGTCATCACCCGCTGCCAGCCCGAGCTCAGCCCAGCTCTTTTGCCGCTGCGGTCCAGCCAAGGTACCCCCGAGGCTCCATCTCCACCAGCAAACACCGGAGCCTGAACTCCGGGCGTGGGGAGTAGGCTGCGCCAGGCTGCTGCCCCAGATCGCAGCTTCCTCCTAAGCGCGGGGGCTCCGCGACAGCCCACGGCCCCAGGGAAGGGGAAAAGCCCTTCTCTGCAGCAACACTGTTTTCCATTCCGTGAGGAGAGGAGAATGCAGCCGGGCCGTCCCAAGTGATTCGGGTCCTACCAACCAGCGCTATTTACCAGACATGGTTATGCTGTCAGCTGCACTTCGCACCACCCACCAGCTGCTCTCTGCGCCCTCCGCCTCGCGCCACGCACACCCCAGAGGGGCCCGAGCCCATTCCGTGCACTCTTTTTCCGTAGGATGCAAGCGCCCCTCGCCCGCCCCGGTGCGGGACCCGCGGGACGGACCGCAGCGGTTGCCACAGGCTAGCCGGCCCCGCACTCAGCCCGAGCCCGCCGCGCTGCAGGCTGCGCTGCCGGGTGCCCCGCAGCTCCGCAGGGCGCTGCAGCCGGGCAGGGGAGGCAGCACGCGCAGCCCGACGCCCCGACACCGATTTACCCTTCCGGATGGGCACCCGGAGCCTCCATGGTCCTGGGGTACAGCCAGCGCCGGCAGCACCCGGCAGCGGGCAGCGGGCAGCGGGCAGCGGCGGCGGCGGGGTGCGGGCGGCCAGCCGGGAGCCGGCTCTGCAGTCCCGCGGGCGGCGCGTACGGAGCGCCCGGCCGCCGCCCGCAGCCGCACCGCGCCGCACCGCGCCACGCAGCGCCGCACCTGGCCCGACAGCGAACTCGAATTAAAGGGGCCGGCGGGGGCCAGAGCCGGCGCGGTGCGCCGCCCGCAGCTGCCGAGCTTGTCACTACTCCGTCCCCGGGCCTCGGCCCCCACCCCACGAGGAAAACAATGTTTGGCAGAGCCCAGCTTACTAACCAGAACCTCGTGGAGAGCTCGGCTGGGTGCTGCCGGACCGGAGAGGTGGAGGGGGTGAGGGTGGGGGAGAGTTGAGCGCTGTTGAGAGGCTCCTGCCAGCATAATGAAGTAGGCAAGGAGGAAATAATCAATAGCACCTATCCCAGGCCCGAGGCAGGATCCAGCCCTGTGGGAGATGTGTTGCTATTATTGCGGTGCTGCCAGACGGGGCCTGCAGACCCCCTTCTTGCCCCTTCTCCACCCCAGCACGCCTCCTCGGGCTCTGCTTCCCACTTCCCATTACCCAGCAAATTTGGCTTCGCGGGAAATGCAGCAAGTGCAGTCCACAGTGTGGCCGAAACTCTGTGCTGTGTTCGCCCCCACCATGAAGAGCCCTAGGAACAGGCAGAACTGCAGGGCTGCTCCTCTCTTCCTCGTCCTCTTGACTTCCTGACTCCCTCCTCCCAGGGCCTGGGAAGGCTGGGGAACGCACTGCCCTTGGGAAGGGCCAGCTACTTTTGATATGAACCCTCTTCCAGAACTTAGGAAGCCAGCCGGCCCACGGGGCTCTGGACTTGGGAGTGCAGCTCGCAGCACTGGAGGGCGGGCAGGCAGACGCCCTTTGATTATGGGAGAATGTGTGTGGGAAGCCTAGCCTGCGCCCTGCTTAGACGCGGATTGCAGAGGGTCCAGAATGCTTTTGGAAACCATACATAACAAGCTAGTTCTTTTAGACAGGTGTTCCAAATAGTGGTTCCTGGGAGACTGCACTAGACAGGAAGCTCTGGATTCAGAGGGGCCCTAACATGGGGAAGGCTCCTGCTGGACGCTTCCTGCTCCGGCAAGCCTCCTGTCTGTGCCTGCACCTCATGGAGGAAGTCCTGAGTGCTCACATGGTCTGCGCTCTGTAGGATTCTTGCATTTTGTTTTGGAAGTCTGTGAGGTGTGGTTGAAGCCTGGAGGCTCACCCAGAGCTGCAGGGGGAGGTCTGGGAGGGCGGAGACCTCTCAGAGCTCTGAGGATGACCATGACTATAAGGCAGGGCTGGTTTGGTTTAGGGACCCTTGAATCTGGGCTGTCAATGCCCACCCACAGAATGGCTTGGGTGTTTCGGAGGCGAACAGACCCAGACTTAAATCCCTGCCAGTTACCAGGTAAGTTGATTCACTTCCCTGGACATCAGAGTCCTCATCTGAAAAATCAGGGTAACTCTCAGGGTGTGGTGAGGGTTAAATTGTTGATTGTAAAGAGTTTAGCACCCAGCAGACACTCAGAGAATGATGATTTCTCTGCTCTGTTCTCTGTGAAACTCTCCTCATGGCTCCCAGCCTCCGCTGAGCTTTTGGCTGTTTATGGGCCCAATCACCAGGTCTGTCCCCTCTGCTTGCCCCATTGCCCCACTCTTACTTTCCCTGAGGTCTCAGCTGATCCCAGCCCTGTCACCAAATTATCCACCAGTACCCTGCTTTACACTCCTTCCAGAAGCTTCCCCTGACCAGTACCAAGGGGCTGTTTCTCCTACTTGGCACACTGAGTTCTCATGTCAACTAAAGTCCAACAGGCTACTCCATTTGATTGTGTCTGTGTATTTTCTTTGCCTTTCTTTGTTAAAACAGAAGATATGGACAGAGAAAAGCCCTTGAGGGAGAATTAATAGCAGGTGTGATTGGCGGAATGGGCTTAACCATGTGTCGGACACTGTGCTAAGCACCTCTAACCCAGTGTGACATTTAATCCTTGCAGCTCTAGAAGACAGTGTCTACATTAGTAAACATTTCATAGAAAAGGAAACTGAGGCAATGAGAAGTGAAGTAACCTGCCCAAGGTCAATAAGTGGTGGCTCCAGGCCTTGAGTCAGGTGTTGTGACTCCAGGATGTGTACCCTTTACCCCACGCTGCCCTGTGTAGGTCGAATGAGCAGCCCTTGAATTTCATTTCCCTCTTTGGGGTCCCCTTCTGACCTCTGTTACTATTTCTTGATTTGGCCTCAGGTATGTTGTCCTTCCTCTCCCTTTTAAAGTCTGACCTAAGCCTGAACAACAATGAAAAAGATATTAACTAAAGAAGGGGAAAAAAGAAGGAACCATAATAACTGCTGTTCAGGGGCATTTCAGGGCTCCCACCCTGAAAGTTATCTCTGCTGGTACCTTGTTTTGACAATGTTGTGTAAGAAAAGAACTTTAGGTCCAATTCCCAGCACCAACACTTGCTAGCTGTATCAACTTGAGGCAAGTTATCGAAACCCTCTGAGACTCATATTCCTAATTTGTCAAGTGGGCGAGCAAAGCTACTTCACAGGGTAGTAAGGACCAAATTAGTTATTAAGTGTGCACAGCCATCTGGCTTAACTGGTAGGTTAAGCTGGTGCTTAATCACTGTGACCTCCCTTTCCAGTTCTATAGTGGTCACCATTTCTTATTTTTGGCGACAGAAGAGCAGCTAGAGTGTCCCTTGATCCTTTCCCTGGGACCTTGTGAAAACCCTCAAAGACCATTCCCTTTAGGTCTGGTTTCCTGCTTGAGAGCCAGGCCTTGCCTTTGGTGGAGGCAAGGGCTGTAGTGATTGCCACAGTGAGTGATCAGTGACTATAGTCATGTAAAAGAAGAGTTTATGACTGTGTGTGCATATGTATCGTACCCATACAGAGGGATGGCGGGGAGAATCTCTTAGTTCTTTCCACCACCATTTATGAACCTAGAGAGAACATGAGCTCCCTTCGCAGGTGTCACTCTCAGCTCTCCTTCCTGGCATGAGGCTTCCCCACCAACCCACTCACCTGTGTGGTGGCATAGTCCCCTCTAGCCCACAGGTAGGCAGGGCAGGGGAGCACTGAGATGACAGCCCTCCACAGGTCATTTGATTTAATTCTTGCAACCAGCCAGTAGGAAAGATTTCATTGACTCTGATTTACAGATGAAGATACTGAAGCTCAGAGAGGACCAGTTGCTAGCTGGTAAGTGGTGAGACTAGGACTGAACTGAAGATTGTGTGATTCTATAAATCAACAAGCCATTCTGCTGTTGCTCCCATGGTTTCAGGCCTCTGGGCTCAATTCCTGCCCTCGGGAATAGGGATTCCATGCAGCAGACCTCACAGACCCCAGGGCCTAGCCACAGGGCCTGTGGAGGGAGCCCAACCTAACAGGTCTGTTTTAGAAGGGCGCTGGTGTGGTGATTAACTGTTCACACATTAACTGAGGGACTCGGGGCAGTGGCGCAAGAGTCAGGACCTAAAGGGGAGTACAAGGCACAGCATCTAACCAGGGCTTCAGTCTGTGGGACCCGAGGTCATTCACTTGACCTTTCAGTGTAGCAGTTTACTTATAAAATAGGTAGGACATTTGCCCCACACTAACCCCTTATTTCACAGGGCTTGAAGAGAGAGGGAGGAAGGAAGGAAACTGACATTCATTGTTAGTGTGTATTAAAATCTCATTTATTAGGATCCAAGAGGATAATACACAAGCATGTGCTTAGAGAAGCAAAAAGTCTGGTTGGTGTAGAAGAATGCAGCGTTCATGTCATTGTTACTGCTGCTGTGGTGTGCCCTGCCGGCGTGCATCACGCCCGACGCCTGAGGACTTCCCCTGGAAGTGGAAAGGGCATGCATTCCACCTCCCTCCTGATTGTGGAAGTCAAGGGCAGCCTCCTGCAGGAAGCCTTCTGAGATTAACTTCACCTGCCTCTAAGGGGCTCCTGCGTGGAGGCCCAGGCCTTGGGTCCTGTCTTGAATTAGCTGCTACACACTCATCCCACTATAGCCTTTAGATCCTAGTTCACAAACGTGTACAGCATGTTACTGTACTGAACACTGTAGGCAATTGGAACACGATGGTAAATGTTTGTGTACGTAAACATATCTAAACATAGAAAAGGTCCATAACATACATGGCATTGTAATCTTATGGGACCGCTGTTGTATATGTGGTCCATCATTGACTGAAATGCCATGATGCGGTGCAGGACTGGGCAGCTGCTGGGGCAGCAGGTCTAGGGTTAATCCCAGGCCTGCCATGTCTTAGCTCTGTGACTCAGTTTCCTCAGCTGTTCATTTTTATTTCATGGCTGGGAAATAAGACACTTAGAACACTGCTTCTCCCATAGCAAAGGCTCGGCGTTGGCGATCGGCAGCATCACCCTCTCAGCATCGCCGCCACTGTCATCTTTTCTATTAGAGACGGAAGTGGGAGTGGTTTAGGAAGAGCTGTTCTGCAAACACCTTTTGTGTTCCAGCCACATCCCTTTGGACCACCTGTGATTTCAGCTACCTGTGAAGGACAGTGCCTGAGCAAAGTGGGCAGTGTGCCACCTCAATCACTCTTGGCTTTTCTGACTCTGTACTCTTGCTGGGGCTGGGGAAGCCCACTGCTGCCCAGCCAGGGTGGGCTGGATGGTGGGGAGGGAACTCGTAGTGCTTCAGCCTCTGACTGTAAGACAGACAGTCCGTGTCTGACAGTGGGCACCTCAGCTGGCTCCCATTGGAATGGAGTCCCATTGCCCCCCAACCCAGTGAGCCAGCTGGCCATCCGGGGCAGGGCAAAGTCCAGGCCAAGGTGGCTTGGCCCACCTGTGTGGGCCTGTGCACCCAGCAGCTGAGCCAGGGCCAGCTTCCCCGGCCCTGCCCATGCCGGCTCTCTGCATCCTGTCTTCAGCCCATCCCTGCCTCGCTGGCTGCAGACCCATCAGCTCTGCTTCCCAGGCCCGCTTCTCCTCCAGGTTCTGTGTTGTGCGAGACACCACCATTCACCCAGTTGCCCAAATTGGAAGCCGGGGCTCTCTTCTCTTCCTCCTCCAGCGACACCCTACACACCCAGTCACTGGTTTTGGGGTCTGTTCGCCCCTCTCTACTCCCTTTCCCTTTCACACTACCCTGGTTCAAGCCACCAGCAGGATGGGCCACTGCCACCCTTACTGGTCCTCTGCCTTCAGAGGAGCTCCCCTCTGGTCTCTTCTCACCACGGTTGCAAAAGTGCAGCTCAGATCATGTCACTTACGATGTCTTCAGTGCCTCATTGGCTCCCTGTTGCTGTGATCAACCTAGATTTCCTAAAAGGCAAGCAAAGCCCTTCATGATCTGATGTTCCCCAGTCTTCCCTCTGTGCCCCATCTTGGAGTCCATACTGGCATCACACTAAACTGCCTCGAAGGCTCTAACTGGCTTAAAATAGACAGTCGAGGTTAACACCAAAAGTGGTCCGGGCCTGGGATGGAGTCCTGCCTCTGCTGCTTGCCATGCCTGGGATTTCAGGTGGGGTATGTTCCCTCTCTGGATCCCAGATTCCAATCTGTAAAATGGGAATAATAATGCCTAATGCTTGCTCTGAGGATTAAATGAGATAATGTGCACAGGGTGTTTATCTCAGTGGCTTGCAGGAAGGGTTCAAGAAACATGAGCTTTAGGATGGTTCCAGATCTTTCTGTTTGGCTCCAGCAGCCCCCTCAGCCAGAATGCCCTGCCCTTCTCCTTCCCTGTCATCCTAATGACTTTTTCTGGCACCTACCTCATGTCACATCCTCCATGAAACCTTTCTGGACCCTCTCCATGGTCTCCACCCACCAACTCTATGCTCAGGACACAGTCCCGTCACACCAAGTCCTGAGGGGCCTGTCTCTGTTCCCAGGCTGTCTTCCACAAGGTGGGAGCACCCTGAGGGCAGGGCCATGTCTCTTCTCCGCTTGTGTCCTGGAGTCTTGCCCAGGCCTGGCAAGAGCAGCTGCCCTGGCAGTGGTTGTGAACCTGCAGATGCACAGCCTGTGTGGTGCCCACAGCTCAACCACCTCCCCTTGCCTCTCAGCCCCCGGACTTGGTGTCTCTGGAAGGCCCCTGCCTCAGAAGAAACTTGAGTTGCCACAGGGCCAGCCTGGGACTGTTTCTGACTCTTGCCTAACAGACTGAGGGCGTCAAGAAGGCAGATGAGTCTCACGCCAGCCACCACCAGGGGGCTGGCTATACCCAGGCAGCCTCTGCATCAGAGGATGGCTGAGCGGGGAGGAGGATGGTTCTCCAGGGCGAGTAGCTCGCTCTCTGTTTCACAGAGGGGTTAAGTACCTTGCTCAAGGTCACACCATGGGTCCAGGCCAGAGCTAGTGTTTGAGCTCAGGCGCTGTAACTCCAGAATTCGTGCTCTTAACCAGTCTGCCGTGCTGCTCTCATAGAGTGTTTGGGTGCCCTGGGCTGGACTCGATCCTGTCCACCTGTCACTCTGTGCTTCAAGCTCTCCGAGACTCCTAAGGACTTGGACCCGTAGGCCTCCAGCTTCTGCTCATGTGAGCTTATTGCCTCCCACCGTAGGTCCTTCCAACTTTGGACAGAGCTAACTTTCAACTGTCTTTTGTAGACCTGGAATCATCGTTACTGGAGTTTCCACTCAGGGGTCTCCAGCCCACCTGTGGCCACAAAGAGCAATTCTGCTCCATCTCACCCTGCAGACTTCAGCATTTTACAAAGTTGAAGAGACTGGCCAGAAGCCTGATGGCTTCTCTTCTTCAAGGTCACTGTCCTCAGGCCCTCAACACTGTCTTGTATGTCATGGCTTGAGGTCTTGCACCACCTTGGCCATTCTGTGAAATTACTCTTAACTTCTACGTGGGCTGCACACCAGGGTCTGCAGAGGAGGACACTCAGACCTGGTGTGGCCCAGTCTGCCCCGAGGTGCAGGCATGCTCCCTTCTTTTGCTTCATAAACGCAGCCTAACGCACACTGACCCCTTGGTGTCCACGTCCCGTGGCTGGATTATCTGGGCCCAATTGCTGCACTGAGCCCGGCCCTCCTCCCCTCCCTTTTACTGCCTTTGGTCTACGGAGAAGGGGAGTGAAGCAAACAAGTGAGAAGCAACTTGATACCATGGAAAGATCTGCAACCTGCCAGTTCTAGCCCCAACGCTACTAGTAGGTGACCTTGGGGTATGTGACCTTGAGTGAGTCACCTCCCCTCTTTGGGCCTCAGTATCCTCATCTGTAAAATCAGGAAGAGGGGCTGCATGATGTATATGATGACCCCTTCTTGTTCTGTGCCCAGCTCTTCCACTTCACCTGGCTAAGGAATGGGAGCCCCAAGCAGACAAATGGACTCATCTTACTTAGTCTCCACTTGTCTCGTAAGTTCTCCTACTATCAGTATTTTACTGAGAGGACATTGAGGCTCAGAGAGGCCGTATGACCTGCTCAAGGTCACATGGCTCTAGTAAGTGGCAGAGCTGGGATTGGAGCCCAGGCCCCTCTGATCCCCATGTTGGCAGTTTCCCTGTCGCATCTCACTGCCTATTTAAAAGCAGAGGAAGCGCTTTTGGAGATGCCAAATCATTTTGAAAATAAGTACCGCAAAAATTCAAAACAGTGCAAACCTGATGCTCAGGGCATGTTCCCTGAGTCCAAGAAGGGTCACTACAAGGGGAACACAGGGAGTCTTCAATTCTGAGGCCCCGCAGAGAGGATATGGGCTTCAACTGCAGTGAGGAGTTCAGTTAGACATGAGGAAAAATCATTAGCTCCACTGGATATTTGGTGGGGCTAAGGCAGCCAAAGGAGACCTTTAAGAACAGGGCAGGGGCCTGAGAGCCATGTGCGTTGTAGGTATGGCCAGCCCCAGAATGCTAAAGAAGTAGAATTAGATGAAAGACTGGATAGAAAAATCTTGGATAACAAACGTGTTTGTTAAAGGGAACAGCCCTTGCGTGGACAGTCTTGTCCAGGGCTTGTCAAGCGAACTCAGATCTGGGGTGCTGCAGTGACTCAGCCTCTCTGACCCAAGTCTTTGAAGGAAGGGAAGGGGAAAGTGAGGATAGAGGAGGCCGCTGAGCCATCTGGTAATCCTGGTGTTGCAGAGCCAAGAAACATCTGCAAAAGTGGAGGGAAGACGATCTAGGAACAAAAGAGATCCCGGGGACATGAAGAACAGCTAGGAGGAGAGACAGAGGGCAGAGGGTAGGGAGGAAGCTGAGGGTAGAGAACCTCCTCATTTCCCGTGTGGGTCCACACTCCCCACCAGGAGTCTTGGGATTCCAGTTTGCACCTGAAATTCCAGCATCACCCAACAGTGTCACCCAGTGGCCACATGGGAGAAGTGCAGGGAAGTGCCCAAGGAAGCGGAAACTAGACGGCAGAAGGGGGAAAGGGGCACGCCAAGTCAGAAACTCTTGGGGATGTGGTGCAGGCACATGGGTCTCTGTGTCTAGGCAGAGTTGTGCTTTATGGATCTTGCATGCCCCAAGGAACTTCCTTTTTTCTCTGAACTCTGGCTGTTAGAATCTGTTGGGTTAAGCCAGGGCTTCCCTAACTGGAAGATCCCCAAGTCTCCCTAAAGAGGCAAGGTGTCTGCAGCGCACCCCCCAACTCCAGGCTTTACTTCGGGGATGATGAAGGGCTGCAAAGGAAGCTGCTGGGTGGCCCTCCCCCCTGGGTTCGTCTGGTCAGGTTTAGGGTCATGGTCGTTGTCAGGTCAGCTCAGTGGGTCAGCAGTGGAGGGGCTGGAATGTGTAGTGAACATGTAGTATAATGGTTGGGGCTGAGAGCAGAGGCAGGAAACTAGTAAGGAGGAGGTTGCTTCCCTGATGACAGATGTCAAGGGTCTGGACTCAAGTCGTTTGTTCAGCAAGTGAAGGGCGAAAGGGATGAAGGCAGTGTTCATGGCAGTAAAGAGAAAAGCATCAAAAGGGAGACTCTGTAGGTGGTATAGGACCCAGTGATCAGTGAGATGGGGGAGGGAGAGGGGTGCAGAGGGGCCTTTGGCCAAGTGAGGGGCTCAGCAGGGTGGGGTGTGTGTGTGTGCACCTATGTGCATGCACTCGTGTTATGTGTTGGGGGATGGAGATCACACAGTGGGCAGTTCTGGCAGACGGGGGGCTTACAGGGCTGCTATAATGGGCCTGTCCGTTGTCAAGTAGGCAGGTGGCAGTGCTGGCCTGATGCTCGAGAGAGACGGGAGTCGGCGATGGAGAGGTATTCGAAGACACAGGGGAGAATGAGATCCTCCAGGGTGAGAGTGTGGATGGAGTGAGAAGGGAGGGGGTGCAGGACCGAAGTCTTGAAAACATCCACATTGTGGGGGAGGCGGGAAAGGAGTCATGGTCAGGGGGGCGGGAGGAGGGCCTGAGCACAGTGCTGCAGACACCTGGGCCAGGGCATCATCCACACACTCACCTCTCCCATTGACGGGCTGCCCCAGCCTTCCCACAGCAGAAGCACAGGGAGCGGCAGGGCTGGCAAGCACTGTGTCCCTGCTCGGGGAAGATGTTTGTACCACATCGGGGTTAGGACTTCTACTTCAGGCGGGAGTAAATTTATTAGTGGCACCTGTAGAGTTAAAAATAATACTTAAAACTGGCAAAGCTTCCTTGACGTTTCATCTCAAGTAGGCTTGTCCTTCCCATGCACCCATTTGACAGAGCAGACTGTGGCCTGAAGGTGACACCCAACACCCAGATGTGGGCCCTGCAGAGGGGAAGCCAGGGGGGTTCCGAGCAGGTCTGGGAGGTGGAAAGGAGCTGGCTGTTGGGGGAGATGGACCTGCAGGTGTCCACGGTGGGTGCGGGGATGCTCGGCAGCCTGGCCTGCTCCTCTGTGGGCTGGTGGTAGAGAAACAGGGAGGGCTCAGGACGCCTCACCCTGCAAGGTCCGGTCCTGCCAGCTGACAGGGACACGCTCACACAGTAGGGCAAGTCCAGCGCCACATGGAGAATGCCCTGTCAGCTTGCGAGAAAAGATGTTTTCTCCTCTTCCAATTCCTCCTGGAGAGAGGAGCCTGGAATCCCGACCTCCTCTGACTTTGCCATTCAGCTGGGAGGCCTGGAAAACACCAACTTCTCTGTACTTGGAATTGCTGCTCTGGGTGGGCTTTCCTTCCTTTCAGAGGTAGGATGGGGGCGATGTGGCCCCCAGACAAGGAGACCCAGGAGAACCGGTAAAGAAATGTAAGGCAAATATGAAGAAGGTAGAGAGCCCTGCTCAGGTGCTCTTAACATAACTCCAAGTCTAAGAGCCGCTCAAATTCTTCATGTCCAGAACCACATTCTTGTTTCCTTCCCGTGCCGGCAAACCTGACGCCCCATCTCTCTGACCGGCGCCACTCCTCACCCAATCGCGCAGGCCCAAAGCCCTGGACACAGCCTTCGGCTACTGCATCAGTGGTTCCTGTGGCCTCTGCCTTCAAAGTGTGCTCTGAATTAGATGTCTCCTCTCCTCCAGCGAGGCAAGCCTGTCCCCAGCCACTGCCCTCTCCCTTGGGCACCTCACAGGCCTCCCTGCTCCTACCTAGGCCCCTTGCAGAAGCTGCAGTCATTTTTTTAAAAAAACAAATCAGGTTGTCATGCCTTTGTTCAAAATTCAGTGGTTGTTCACTGCCCTTAGGATTAAACCCAAGGTCTGGTGGCCTAGAAGGCTGTGTACCATCTGTGCCCTGGATACCTTTCTGACCTCATTTCCTCCCCATGGTCACTTGGTCTGGCCCAGCTGCCTCCTTCTGGTCCCCACACCCGGCAAACACATCCCCCGTGGCACGGCTGTCCCCACTCCCTGGGAGACTGTCTCCACCAACATCCTCATGACTCACTCCCCACCTTTACGGGGTCTCTGCTTACACATTACTTCCTAGGACATGCCTGGCAAACAAGGGGGCAATGAATGAATGAATGTACGATAATACCTGTTTTAATACCTGTGTGCTTGGCACATAGGAAGCTCTCAACAACCTGCATGTAATAACAGCCTGGCCTATGCTCCCTGTCTTGGCTATGAAACCTGCTCCCGCCCCCAAGGATGCCGCTGGTTCTCTGTAAAGGAGGCCCGACCTACACAGAGAAGGTGGAAATCAGCTCTGCAGAAAGGGCCAGAGGCATGAGATGCCACTGGCCACCAGGGGGCGCCCTACGCAGCGGCATCTGCACACTGCAGCACCGGCTGCGCTGCAGGGATGTGGGGGGGCTGAAGCCACCCTGCGCCCACGCAGCAGGGAGCGATGGGAACCAGCCAGCCACAGGCCAGAGCTTCTGAGCCAGCTGCACCTCACTTCCTGCAGGTCTCCCAGCCCGGGTCCTGAGGGCTTTGAAAAAAAACCAGGGAGGTGATATTTTGAAGGTTTAAAATGGCTTTTTCCACCTATTTGTCAAGCCTCAAACCCCATCACCTCCAGACACCTGAGGTCACATTTCTGACAGCACCTCCCCTTCCCCATTCTAAAAATACAGAACCCAGAAACTGAGCTTTAGTGAGGTTAAGTAACATACGCCCTCTGCCTGACAAACCCTCTAAGCCCTCCCCTGAACAGCACTCCTGTCTCCTGAAGCTGACTCAGGCCTAATCTCCTAGGAGGTCACCTCTCTGTGTTCACATGCCCTATAGCAAATGCTGCTGGGAACTGCGATTGTGTGAGCTTCCTGAGAACAGATTGTGTGTGTGTCTGAGAGGGAGAGGGGGAGAGAGAGAGAGAGAGAGAGAGAGAGAGAGAGAGAGAGAGAGAGAGAGAGAGAGAGAACACAGGGACAGGAGACTCCTATCAGACTTCTTGACTCCAATCTCCAGCCCCAAATTTGACATCTCTGGTATCCCCTTGTCCTCCCACATCCTGGTCTTTCCTTCCAGGCCCTCCCTCCTTTTTCCCCTCTGTGTGAGCCCCATGCAGGCCCTCAGTGCAGACAGTGTCTTAGAAATCACCTCACTGTTCCTAGGGGCATCCAGCAGCCATAGGTCCCAGGAACTCACTGATCACTGCCCCACTCCCAGCCCAGGTCCTTATGTTGCGTTGTTGTTGTGGCCCACTGTGCCTGGTGGGGGTGGCCTCCCACCATGGCAAGCAGTCTCTGTCTCGAGGTGCAGCTCCCTGTAGTCTCACCTGTCTTTCACATGGTCACTTCTCAGGGGCAAACACTGTGCCACTAAGAACTGGGGCTCTCACTTGGCAGAAGGCCAGAGAGCAGGGAGTGGCAGGGCAGGGCATGAGGAGAGGACACAGGGTGGGACCGGGGCAGTATTTGAGGTGGGTGAAGTCAGTCTCCCAGGTCCTCCGATCTTCTACACGGCTCCAGCCCCTTGTTCATTTTCATTGAAAGCTCCTTTTAAAATATCATCCCCACCCACCCCCATGTGCCCCATGTGTTGGATCATTTTGCCTGCAAAAACAAACTGCTTTTATTATGTAATGATGAGTGTGTCTAGGCACTGTTAATAATCTGGGCATTCACAATGGCCAACATAGCTTCTGGGCAGTGTGAGAGGCTGTGGACTGCCTGACTAAAGTGTAAGAATTCAGCTTAGCTTAAAGCCATTTGACATTCTGTTTTGCCTGGGCAGTCTTGTCACAAGGTGTGACTTTCCCTCAGGCTTTTTGAAATTCTAAGATAACTGAAATACTTCACTATTGCCCTCTTGGACAACCAATCTCTGGGGATTCCTGGATGTGGACACTGGCTTTGGTACCTGACTTGCTCTGTCCTGCAAAGTTCTACTTCTTATTTGCTGAGTGGATAGGGATTCATTAGATAATTTTTAAAAAGTTCCCATACAAAAAAGTGGGCTAATTTTAATCATAGCCCTCCCATATAGCATAATACCTTAGCCCAATAAAATACATAAAATTGTATGTATGGACTGATTATATCTCCATTAAAAATAACAACAAGGGGTAGGATTTCTAACTGTGGCAGAGAAAAGAGTTTGGCAAATCCTGTCATTCAAAAATAATACTAAACTGGACAAATTTGTCAAAAACATTTCAGAGCTCTGGAAATCGATCAAATACAAATAACACACTGAGAAATGTTTATTCATGAAAAATTGTTACACACCTGGTAAGAACAATGGGAGTCTGTAGTGTTCTTGCTTAGGGCTGCACCCTTCCTGGCAGGCTTGGGTGAAGTAGGACTACCAGAGTGTGGCTGGCTATGAAGACCAGCAGCTTCGCTGCTAGAGGACACTGCTTTGATTTGGAAAGAAGGATAAAATTTCCATGTCTAGCAATGTTTTCTGTAAAAGTAGAAAACATGGTATAGAATGAATGGGAAAGCCTACAGCCCTGCTCATGTGAAGTTGTGATGCGCTCGTGATGGGCAGCAGACCAGGAGAGTACCCAGAAATTTGACGCATGAATCTGGAAATAAGAGAGCCACAAAGGGCCTAGATATGCTTTCCACACATCTCTGGATGACTGGGAGGTTGTGCTCATGCACAGACAAGTCCTAGGAGGACCTACTAGAAAGTAAAAGCTGACTTAAAAACCTACCTGAACTTTGAACATGTTCCCCAACCCTCACTCAGACACCATGACACACAGTCATAAGACTGGCCAAAATAAACACAAAAGAGGTCTTCTTACAGGCTTTAAGGTGAAAGAAGCAAATAACTTATAAATGAAAACCCATCAGAGTAACTGCAGACTTCTCAACTGAGACCTTACAAGCCAGAAGGGACTGGGGCCCCATTGTCACTCTTCTCAAACAGAATAATGCCCCACCCAGAATCTTATCTTATGCAAAACTAAGTTTCTTATATGAAGGAGAAATAAAGACCTCCTCAGACAAGCAAAGACAGAGGGAATTCATCAAGACAAGACCTGTCCTCCAGGAAGTACTCAGAACTGGGTTCCACATGGATCAGCACAATAAACACTCACCAGTGTAAAATCATCCAAAAGCTAAAGATCAAAGCTCAGATACCACAATGGCTCAAGAGAGAAAATGAAGCAACAAAGTTCAACTCAACAGAATGAACAGAAATCTGCCCCACTTATTAATTCTTTTAATAAATGTTAAGGGCTTGAACTGCCCACTAAAGAAATATAGGATGGCCAAATGGATAAATATACACAAGCCAAGTATCTGCTGTCTTCAGGAAACACATCTAATACACAAGGATGCATTCAGACTCAAGGTGAAGGAATGGACAACAATATTTCATGCAAATGGAAGCCAAAAGAAAGTTGGCATAGCTGTTCTGATTTCAGATAACTTAGTCTTCAAATCAATAAAAGCAATGAAAGACAAAGGTGGTCATTATATAATGGTGAAGGGTACAATTCAACAAGAAGACATAACAATTCTAAATATTTATACACCTAACTCAGGTGCACCCAGATTCATAAAGCAACTCCTACTTGATCTAAAAAAAATGATAAACAGCAACACCATAATATCCAGGGACTTCAACACTCCTTTGATATAACAGTATAGAGCCTCTAAACAGAAAATAAACAAAGAAACAATGAATTTAAACAGAACTCTAGAGCAAATGGGCCAGACTGATATTTACAGAACATTCTACCCTAAAACCACTGAATATATGTTTTTTTCATCAGCTCATGGGGCATTCTCTAAGATTGACCATATCCTAGGCCACAAAACATGTCTCAACAAATTTAAAAGGGTAGAAATTATACAATGCATCTTCTCAGACCATAGTGGAATAAAATTAGAAATCACCTCCAACAGAAACTCTCATCTCTACACAGTCATGGAAACTAAAAAACCTTCTGCTGAACAATTGTTGTGTTAAGGAGGAAATTAAGATGGAAATCAAAAGATTCTTTGAACTAAATGATAAAGAATACAAAAGTTATCAAAATCAGTGGGATAAAGCTAAAGCTGGAAAATTTATATCCATAAATGCCTACATCCAAAAGACAGAAAAATCACAAATCACCAATCTAATAAATCATCTCAAAGAACTGGAAGAGGATGAGCAAACCAACCCCAAACCCAGCAGAAGAAAAGAAATAACAAAGATCAGAGCAGAAGTAAATGAAATTGATGATAAAAAAAAACTATACAGAAGATTGATAAAACAAAAAGTTGGTTCTTTGTAAAAATAAAATTGACATGTCTCTTGCTAGATTAATAAGAAGCAGAAAAGAAAAGACTCTAGTAAGCTCAATCAGAGTTGAAAAAGGAGAAATTACAACTGATACCATGGAAATACAAAATATCATCTATGAATACTGTAAAACCATCCATGCACATGAACTTGAAAATGTGGAGGAAATGGACAAATTCTTAGAAATACACAGCCTCCCTAGGCTCCATCAGGAAGAAATAGAATTCCTGAACATATGAATCTCAAGTACCAAAATTGAAGCAGCAGTAAAAAATCTTCCTAAAAAGAAAAGTCCCAGACTAGATGGTTTCACATTTGAATTTTATCAGACCTACAAAGAAGAACTGGTTCCTATCCTGCAGAAATTATTCCACAACATCGAGAAGGAAGGAATCCGTCCCAACACATTTTATAAAGCCATCATCACCCTGATACTAAAACCAGGAAAGGATGCAACAAAAAAGGAAAACTACAGACCAATATCCCTTATGAATATAGATGCAAAAATTCTCAATAAAATCCTAGCAAACTGAATTCAGGTGCTTATCAAAAAAATAATCCATCACAACCAATTGGGCTTCATCCCAGAGATGTACAGATGGTTCAACATACACAAATCTATAAAGGTAATTCAACACAGAAATAGAAGCAAAAAGAAAGAGCACAAGATCCTCTCAATACATGCAGAAAAAGCATTCAACAAAATTCAGCACACTTTTATGATAAGAATGCCTAACAAAATAGGCAAAGATGGGACTTACCTAAAAATGTTACAAGCCATGTATGACAAACCAACAGCCAAAGTCATACTGAATGGGGAATAATTGAAAGCATTCCCACTTAGAACTGGAATGAGACAAGGTTGCCCTATATAGCTGCTTCTAGTCAACATAGTGCTGGAAGTCCTAGTCAGAGCAGTCAGACAAGAGAAGGAAATCAAGGGCATCCAAATGGGGACAGAAGAGGTCAAACTATTGCTCTTTGCTGATGATATGATGTTATGTCTAGAAAACCCCAAAGGCTCTGCCATGAAACTACTGGAATTGATAAACAAATCCAGCAAAATCTCAGGCTACAAAATCAATGTACAGAAATCAGTAGCATTCCTATATGCCAACAACAGCCAAACTGAGAACCAAATCAAAGGCTCAATACCCTTTATAATTGCAACAAAGAAAATAAAATATCTAGGAATATATTTAACTAAGGAGGTAAAAGACCTCTACAGGCAGAACTATGACACACTGAGGAAGGAAATAGCAAAGGATGCAAACAGGTGGAAAACCATACCATGCTCATGGGTCAGCAGAATCAACATTGTTAAAATGTCTATACTACCCAAAGTAATCTACAGATTGAATGCAATCCCTATTAAAATATCAGCATCATTTTTTGCAGATCTAGAAAAAAAATTGTGCACTTTGTAGGGAACCAGAGAAGACCCTGTAAAGCCAAAGCAATCTTAAGCAAAAAGAACAAATTGTGAGGCATCAATTTACCAGACCTCAAGCTATACCACAAGGCTATAGGAACTAAAACAGCATGGTATGAGCACAAGAACAGTGACAAAGACCAACGGAATAGAACTGAGAAAACAGATATAAAACCATCCTCACGTAGCTGTCTAATCTTTGACAAAGCAGACAAAAACATACACTGGGGAAAAGAATCCTTATTCAATAAATGGTGCTGGGAAAATAGGATAGCCACATGTAGAAGACTGAAACAGGATCCTTACCTTCTACCTCTCACAAAAATCAACTCATGGTGGGTAACAGACTTAAACCTAAGGCATGAAACTGTAAGAATTCTAGAAGAAAATGTTGGAAAAACTCTTCTAGACATTGGCCTAGGCAAAGAATTTATGAAGAAGACCCCAAAGGTAATCACAGCAACAACAAAAATAAATAAATGGGATCTGATCAAATTAGAAAGCTTCTGCACAGCCAAGGAAACTATCATGAAAGCAAACAGACAACCTACAGAATGGGAGAAAATATTCGCATGTTACACATCCGATAAAGGGCTGATAACTAGAATCTATATAGAACTCAGGAAAATCAGCAAGAATAAATCAAACAACCCTATCAAAAAGTGGGCAAAGGACATGACAAAAACTTTTCAAAAGAAGATAGACTAATGGCTAACAAACATGAAAAAATGCTCAACATCTCTAATCATCTGGGAAATGCAAATCTAAACCACAATGACCTATAACTTATCTCCAGTGAGAATGGCTTTTATCAAAAAGTCCCCAAAAAATAAATGTTGGCTTGGATGCAAAGAGATAGGAACACTCATGCACTGCTGGTGGGACTGCAAACTAGTACAAGCTCTGTGGAAATTAATATGGAGATACCTCAAAGAGCTAACAGTAGAACTACTATTTGATTCAGCATTCCTGTTACTGGGTATTTACCCAAAGGAAAAATGACATTCTGTAAAAAAGACATCTGCACTAGAATGTTTATGGCAGCACAATTCACAATTGCAAAGATGTGGAAACAACCTAAGTGCCCATCAATACATGAGTGGATTAATAAAATGTGGTATATGTATACCATGGAGTTCTACTCAGCCACAAAAACAGTGGTGATCTAGCACCTCTTGAATTATCCTGGATAGAGCTGGAACCCATTCTACTAAGTGAAGTATCCCAAGAATGGAAAAACAAACACCACATGTACTCACCATCAAATTGGTATTAACTGATCAACACTTACGTGCACATATAGTAGTAATGTTCATTGGGTGTTGGGCAGGTGGGAGAGGGGAGGAGGAGATGGGTATATGCACACCTAATGGGTGCAGTGTGGAGGAAGGGCACCCTTGAAGCTCTGGCTTGGGTGGGGCAAAGGCAATATATGTAATCTAAACATTTGTACCCCTGTAATATGCTGACATAAAATAAAAGTTTGTATTGGAGGTTGTAGACAGTACAACAAGGTAATCAAAAGAAATAATGGCATCCAGATTGTAAAGGAAGAAGTAAAATTGTCTTTATTGTCTGTGAATTGTCTTTATTCACAGATGGTGAATTCACAGATGGTCTGATGATTTATGTAGAAAATCCAATGGAATCTACAAAAAAAGCTACTAGAATTTGAAAGTGAGTTTAGCAAGATGTCATGATACAAAATCAATATACAAAAATCAATCATATTTCTAAATATTAACAACAAACAATTAGAAATTGAAATTTAAAAACACTATTTGCAATAGCATTAAAATATGAAATACTTAAGAACAAATCTGACAAAGAATGTTAAAGACCTATACACTAAAAGTTATAAAACATTGCTGGTAAAAATGAAAGATCTAATAAATGGAGAGACATACTGCATTCCAAGGTCAGAAGACAGTCTTGTTAAGACATCAGTTCTTCCCAAATTAATCAGTATATTCGATACAATCCCAAAAAAATTCCAGAAGGACTTTTAGCAAAAATTGATAAATTGAGTCATATTTTAATTCAAAAGACCTAGAGTCACCATAACAATTTTGAAAAAGAACAAGGTTAGAGGGCTAACACCACCTCATTTTGAGACTTATTATAAGGTGCAGTAATAAAAGCAATGTGGTATTGGTGTTAAGATAGACAAATAGATGAATGGAGCAGAAAAGAAAACCCAGAAATTGACTCACACATATAATAATATAAACAATTTATTTTTGATAAAGATGTAAAGGCAATTCAGTGTAGAAACAATAGTCTTTCAACAAATGATGCTGAAGCCATTGACAGCTATAAGCAAACTTATGAACATAGACCTTTTCATAATACCATAAACGAAATTAACTCAGAATGGATCATAGACCTAACTGAAAGAGGTAAAACTATACAACTTCTAGAAAAAAAATGAAAAAATTTGTGACTTTCGGTTACTCAAAGATTTCTTAGATATGATGCTAAAAAAGCACGATCTATAAAAGAACAAATTGATAAATCAGACTTCGCCAAAATTAAAAATATTTGCTCTTCAAAGACACCATTAAGAAAATGAAAAGACAGACCCAGTCTGGGAGAAAATGTTTGCAAAAACCATATCTGATAAAGGATTCTCATCAAGAATATATAAAGAATTCCTACAACTTAATAAGAAAAGAAAAACAACCAATTAAAAAACGGGCAAAAGAGGCTGGGCGCGGTGGCTCACGCCTGTAATCCTAGCACTTTGGGAGGTCAAGGCGGGTGGATGGCTCAAGGTCAGGAGTTCGAAACCAGCCTGAACAAGAGCGAGACCCCATCTCTACTATAAATAGAAAGAAATTGATTGGCCAACTAAAAATATATGGAAAATATTAGCCGGGCATGGTGGCGCATGCCTGTAGTCCCAGCTACTCGGGAGGCTGAGGCAGAAGGATCGCCTGAGCCCAGGAGTTTGAGGTTGCTGTGAGCTATGCTGACGCCACGGCACTCTAGCCCAGGCAACAAAGTGAGACTCTGTCTCAAAAAAAAAATACTAATTCCAGTGCTATTTAAACTATTCCAAATGATAGAAAAATATAGAAAACTCTCCTTTTTTATAAAATATATAGCTCTGATATCAAAACCCAAGATGGTAATAAAACAAAAAATACACCTATAGACTTAGGAGCTCAGACGCAAAAATTCTAAATATGATTTTAGCAAATAGAATCCTACAATATATCAAGAGCGTAATAAAATATGACCAAACAAGACTTCTTCCACTAATGCAAGGATATTTCAATATAAGGACATCTATCAACATAATCCATTAGCAAACTAAAGAAGAAAAACCATGTGACTATAGCAATAGATTCTGATAAATTATTTGAAAAATATGGCAACTATTCCTAATAAAAACACTGTAGAAAGTTGAAACAAAAAGCAATTACCTCCGGGTGCGGTGGCTCACGCCTGTAATCCTAGCACTCTAGGAGGCCGAGGTGGGAGGATTGCTTAAGCTCAGGAGTTCCAGACCAGCCTAAGCAAGAGCGAGACCCTGTCTCTACTAAAAAATTGAAAGAAATTAGCTGGACAACTTAAAATATATAGAAAAAATTAGCCGGGCATGCTGGCTCATGCCTGTAGTCCCAGCTACTCTGGAGGCTGAGGCAGTAGGATCGCTTGAGCCCAGGAGTTTGAGGTTTCTGTGAGCTAGGCTGACGCCATGGCACTCACTCTAGCCTGGGCAACAAAGCGAGACTCTGTCTCAAAAAACAAACAAACAAAAAAAAACCTCCACAACAACAAAAAAAGCAATTACATGCAATATAATAAAGACTATTTACCAAACCCAACATTAATCATTATCCTAAATGGTGAAACATAAAACCTATTTTAATTAAAATAAGCAATTTGTAAGGGTGCTGCTATCACTATTAATATTTTATATTGTCTTAGGGGTTCTAAAGAAAAACAAAAAGTAATAAAACAAAGTATATAAACATTGGGAGGGAAAGACATGATTGTATTCCTAGAAATTTCAAGAGACTCTAGTAAAACAAATACATAAAAATTGCTACTGAAATTGATACAAAACTTTGATAAGATGGCTGGATACAAGATAAACATAAGAAAACCAGTAGCCCTCCTCCTATCCAGTAATAAGCACTTAGTAATGGAAATAGGGAAAAATATTTGTAGATAAATTTTATAAGAAAGGTATATGCTCTTTAATAATGATTGATTATCCATCACTTGGGAAATTACTGAATAAAGTATGATACATCATATCATGGAAAATTAGGTGACCATTAAAACAAGTGACCCCAGACTCTTAACAGGTGGCTTGGAGGAATTTATAACATACAGTCAAATCAGGCAAAATAGCTATACACATGCATAGATATATATTTTAAAACACACTGACAGATTAACTCTTACTTATGTATAACTGTGGAGATACCTATATGCATATGCATGACATACATGGTTACATGAACACAGTGAAAGGGTGTACTCTGGGCTGTTTATGTGGGTTTCCTGGGATGGAGGGACTGAGAAGTAAGAGAGAGGGAGGGGAGGAGAATAGGAAGAAGAGACATGCAAACAGGGGGAAAATCTTTAAAGATTTCACTGAAAATTCTGTAAGATACAATATTTATTAATTTACAAAAAAATTGAGTGTGAATATATACAAAAACAAATGTTAATAAAAATTAAAAAATTAAAGTATATTTTTAAAAGAGCCAGAATGATCCACCTTCCAGTAATGGTAATTACATCTTGACAGGTAAAATGGGAAATTGAATTGAGGTAAGTGGTCAAAGAGGATTCTGGCTTTATCTGCAATTTTTAACTCTTCAAAAGAATCACAGATTGATGTACTGAACTGAAATACACATAATTTTAAAATTAGCTGTGTAAAAAAAGGAATACAAGAGAAGTCTATGGGAAGAGAGAATCGACTGTATGCAGTGATTGTGGAGGTATGTAGATTTTCTTTTCATATGTTCTGTTTTTTAATCTATATTTTTAAAGAAAGAATGTGTATTAATTTTTCATTTAAAAACTATTTCCATTTTAAGATAATATGATAAATCATGAATAAATTGAGTCAATAAAAAAAAGAGTAAGCAATGATCTAGATGGAGGAAGCAAAAGGAAGCTAGGGACATGCCAAAGGAAAACGATGAACAAACAGCCTGTGGGCAGGAAGCCGTGAGGGGTGATTCGCTGTGATACAGCCTGGTCTCAGGGAAGGACTAAATACCATAGGTTCAAGACCGCAATCCTGCCCACCTTCCAGAGATCATAATAATATGTTTTTTAATTCAAACACATGGAGGTATAAATGACATACAATAAAATGCATTCATTTTAAGTGTACAATTTCATGAGTCTTGAAATGTGTTTGTATACCCATGTGTCATCCCCTCCATAATCAACACAGAGAGCCTTTTTATCATCCCCCAAATTCTGCTAGTCCCAGACGACAACTGACCTACTTTCTGTTTAGTGACTTAGTTTTGCTTATTCTAGCGTTTCATATAACTGGAATCAAACAGGATGAATTCTCTGTGTCTGGTTTCTTTTGCTCAGTGTAGGTTTTGAGGTTTATCAATGTTGTGTGTATCAACTGTTCATTTGTTTTTATTGCAGAATTGGTTTTGCATCATATAGATACACCCAGCTGTTTCCAGTTTTTGGCAATCATATGTAAATCCACTATAAGCATTTGTGGACAGATTTTTGGTGAATATAAGTTTTCATTTCTCTTGAGTAAATACCTAGGACAGAGAAACTGGGTCATATGACAAGCATATGTTTAATTTTAGCCAAACTTTTCCAAAGTGGCTGCACTATTTTGCATTCCCAACAGGAATATATGAGAGTCCCAGTTACTTTGTATTCTTCTCAGCACTTGGTATTGTTAGGTTTCTGTTTCGGCTTTTTAGCCATTTTAATGTGTGTAGTAGTATCTTATTGTGATTTTAATTTGTATTTCTCTAATGAATAATGATATTGACCATCTTTTTGCATGTTGACATCTGTATATCTTCTTTGATGAAGTATTCACTCAAATCTTTTGCCCAATTTTTGAATTTTGCTTTTTTATTAAGTTTTGAGAGTATATCCTCTGGATACCAGGTCTTTATCAGCAAAGTGCTTGCAAACTTTTTCCCCAGTCCCTGGTTTATCCCTTTATTTTCTTAACAGTGTCTTTTAAAGAGCAAAAGTTCTTAATTTTTATGAAATTCAACTTATCAATCTTTTTATGGATTGTGCTTTTAGTGTCATATCTAAGAAATCTTTGTCTAACTCAAGAGCACAAAAAGCTTATCTTATATTTTGTTTTCTTCTACAAGTTTTTTTATAGTTTTGCATTTAGGTCTGTGGTTCATTTTAAGTTAACTTTTTAATATGGTGTGAGGTATGGTCAAGGTTATCTGTTCCAAATATTGAAATGCAACTGTTCTAGCACCATTTGTTGAAAAGAATATCCTTTCTCTATTAAATTATCTGACTTTTGACTTTGTCAAAAGTCAGTTGCCCCATGTTTGTGTGGGTCTTTCTGAATTCTCTATTCTGGTCTGTTCCACTAATCTGTGTGTCTCTTTTCCCCCCATACCAAAGTGTCTTGGATCTATCTTTACAATAAGTATTGAGTCAAGTAGAGTGACTCTATCAACTTCAGTCTTCTTTTTCAATGCTGTTTTGGCTGCTCTAGTTCATTTCTTTCTCATATACATTTTAGAATGAGTTTGTCAATTTTTACAAAATAATATGGCTAAGGTTTTTATTGTAATTGTGTTGAATTTATAGATCAATTTATTTCATCAGTGTTTTGTAGTTTTCAACATATAGATCTTGAACATAATTTGTTAGATTTATACATAAGTATGTTATGTTTTTCTGTGCTATTGTAAACGATACCTTAATTTTTAAAAAATTTCTAGTTGTTCATTGCTCATGTATAGAAATACAATTGAACTTTGTATTTTGACCTGCAGCCTGTTAAACTCATTAATTCTAGCAGCTTTTTTTGTAGATTCCTTGGGATTTTCTATGTAGACAATCACACTGTCTACAAATAGTTTCATTTCTTTCTTTTGTTAATCTGTAAGCATTTTACTTATTTTTCTTGCCTTATTTGATAGTGAGGAGCTCTAGTACAATGTTGAATAGGAGTGGCAACAGCAAACATCCCTGACTCGTTCCCTGTCTTAGAGGTAAAGTGTTTAGCCTTTTGCCATTAAGTATGATATTAGCTGTAAATTTTTTGTTAATGTCCTTTATTAGGTTAAGGAAGTTCCCTCCTTTTACTAGTTTGCTGAGAGTATGCATCATGAAGAGATGTTTATTTTCTCAAATTTTTCTGCATATATTGAAATGGTCATTTTTTATACTTCAATTTGCTGACATAGTGATTATATTGATTGATTTTTAAATGTTAAACAAGCTTTGCATTCTCAATATAACCGCATTGGGAAATGATGCATTATCCTTTTCACATATTACTGGATTCAATTTGCTAATATTTTGTTAAGGATGTTTGTGTCTATGTTAATTTGGTCTGTTATCTTCTCTTCTTGTGATTTCCTTATTTGGTATCAGGGTAATGACGGCTGCATAAAATGAATTAGGAAATGTTCCTTCCTTTTCAATTTTCTGGAAGAGTTTATGTAGAATTGGTATTGTTTCACTAGAGACAACAATAATTTGTTAATAAGTTAATTATTTGTTAATAAGTTAATTATCTTTCTAGAGAGATTAAAAATAAAGGAAAAAGCCCTTTCATATATATACCTTTATTTTAACCATTTCCAGAGATCTTTATTTCTTTGTGTGAATATAAGTTTCTGTTGGCTGTCATATTTTTTCCACCTGAAGAACTTTCTTTAATATTTCTTGTAGTGAAAATCAGCTGGCAATGAATTCTCAATTTTTATTTGTCAGAAAATTATTTGTTTCTCTTCCACTTATGGAAGATATTTTTGCTGGGGACAGGATTTTGTGTTGACAGGTTTTGTATTATTTTCTTTCTGTACTTTAAAGATGTTACTTTATTGTCTTATGGCTTGCATAATTTGATAATAAATCTACTGTTATTCCCTTGCAAATTTTACCTCTATTTCTCTTTATCCTCTTTATCCATATTCAGCAGTTTGAATATGATGTGTCTAGATGTGTGCATGGGGTAGTTTTCTCTTTTTTATTTCTTTGTTTGTTTGTTTACTCTATCCTGCTTGAGATTCTTTGAACTTCTTCTATCTGTGATTTGAAGTCTTTTATAATTTTGGAGACATTCTCATCCATTATTTCTTCAAATATTTCTTCTGCCTCATTCTTTTTCTCTTCTCTTTCTGCGATTTCAATTACTCATATGTTTGACCGTTTGAAAACATTTTTCCAAACCTCTTGGATACTCTTTTTTTCCACTCTTATTTTCTCTTTGTGTTTAATTTGTGTAATTTCTGTTGACCTACTTTCAAGCTCACTGATTCTTTCTTAAATTATATCAAGTCTACTGATCAGCCACTCAAAGGTATTCATCTCTGTCACTTTTTTTCTCCTGGCATTTCCATTTGACTCATTCTTGTAGTTTTCCTTTCTCTACTGAAATTCCCCATTTTTTCATGTAAGTTGTTCATGTTTTCTATTACAGCCTTTAGCATATTAAGCATAGTTATTTTAGGATTCCCGTCTGATAGCTTCAATATCCGAGTCATATCTAAAGCTGGTTCTGTTGATTACTTTGTTTCTTAACAGTAGGTTGTTTTGTGTTTGATGTCTCATGGCTTTTGATTGACAGCCGAAGATCATCTTCAGAACAATAGAGATTGAAGTAAATATTCATGATTCTTATTCTGCTAAGCCAGGGGTCTGCAAACTATGGCCCTTGGCCAAATCAGGCCTATTGCCTATTTTTGTATGACTTGTGAGTTAAGAATGCTTTTTACCTTTTTAAATGGTTTAATGGAAATCAAAAGAAGAATAGTATTTTGTGACACAGAAAAACATATGAAACTCAAATTTCAGTGTCTATAAATAAAAGTTTTATCGGGCCACAACCATGCACATCATTTACATCTTGTCTGTAGCTGCTTTCATTCTTTAACGACAGAGTTGAATAGTTGCCACAAAGACTATATGGCTCACAGAGCCTAAAGTATTTATTACTTACTGGTCCTTTACAGACGAAGTGTGCCTACCCCTTGATGTAGGTGGTTGAGTCAGTCTAGTAATAAGTTGACCTAGCTTTAGGTTTTACTGCTATAGGTTTGGGTTTTACCTTCGGTGCACCACCAATTTTAAATTCCTCTAGAATTACCTTGTTCTTAGGGTGGTGGCTGAGTTGCCAGAGGGTTTTCTCAGTGTTCCTGCTTCACTCTTAGCTTTAAGCTTTCCCTGTGTGCCTGTGCCTTAGTCCTGTGTCCCTGGGTGTCAATGATCTGCCTCTCTCCTAGCAGAAGGATATTCTCCATGGTCTGGTACCAGGATGGCTTCCTTCCCTCCTCCAGAAGGTTAAGGCTTCTGTTCCAGGGGGGATAAAATCCAGTCTGGGCTCCATGCTTTTTCAAGATACAGGAAGGGAGTAATTAACAGTTTTGCCACTTTTTGGGAAAATACCTTTTGGCGAGAAGGCTAAGTGCAAATAAAACTAAGATATACATTCAAAGTATGTTCATGCCGAAGCTGTCACAGATCCTTACAGCACTGTGGAGGAATAAGCAGATCAAAGCAGCTCATCTATACACAATGTTGCCTTGGAGTCTCTGGCCCTTTTTTGGTTTAACCAGACTTCAGTTCCACGAACTCCCTGACCTGACAGGTTAACTCCAGTGCCAGACACATCTGGATGCCTGACTCACCCCTGGTCCTAATCAACGTGCACGGCCTCAGTTGCAGTGAGTGTTATGTCAATGCTTAAGAATAATTAATAACTCATGCAATGAATAAGTGAATTTGCAGTAAATACAAGTGCTATAATTATGTCAAATCAAAAGCTGAGCACAGAATATGGAAAATCTTTGGGAAGATGAACTGAACTCTTTGGTTTTATTGAGGAAAAATCATCACATCACAGCATGTCACAGTTGGAAAAAATGTTTGAGAACATCTAGTCCACATCTTTCCCTTAACAAATGAGATGACCAAGGGTCAGAGAGAAGTAGCATACAAAAGGTCACACAACAAGTTAACAGTGAGGGAACTATTGCTTTTTGAATTAAAAGTAGGAAGGAGGCAGGGAGCCTCTGGGTCTTGGTGGGGGGCAGGTGGCATGTTGGAGGGAAGAGCTCCAGGCTTGCTTCTATTGCTAACTAGCTGCGTGGCCTAGCTAGTGAGCATGACTCAGTTTCCCCCTGCCACCTGCCCTGCCTCTTTCCCAAGGACTGAATCAGCTAAAGGGTGTAATGGCTCTTCAGTAAACATTAAGTCTTTGTCGGGTATGGGTTTATGACAGTCTGGAAGGCAGGAATCCCGGAAACATGCGGACCATGGGAAGCCATTACTGAAGCCCATTGGTGGAGCAGCACCACAGGGACCCCACTGTCACCTGGGCTTGCTTCCCTCCGTTTTCTAAAGATGAGTCTCAGCAAGGCAAAGACGACCGCTCTTTGGAGGTTCCTGCTCTTGACTGCCTCTTCCTGTCTCCCCCACAGCTTCTGGGTCAGCCAGGGTCCAATCAGGAAATCAGAAGCAGAGCCATGTGGACAGAGAAAAATTAATACGAGGAACTGGTTTAAAACCTCCTAGGGGCATCATGAGAACTATTCTGGGGACACCTTTTGTATTAGCTCAGCTGCCATAGACTGGAGAGCCTAAACAACAGACATGCATTTTCTCATAGTTTGAGAGACTGAAAGTCTAAGACTGGCAATTTAGTTTCTGGTGAGGGCTCTCTTGCTGGCTTGCAGATGGCCGCCTTCTCGCTGCCTCCTCACATGTCCTCTCCTCACTGGGTGTGCATGAGAGGTCGCCGGTGTCTCTTCTTGTAAGAACACTAATCCTATCAGATCAGGGCCTCACCCGTATACCTCATTTAACCTTAATTACTTCCTTAGAGGCCCCCATCTCCAAATACAGCCCCACTGGGAGTTGGGGGTTCAACATATGAATTTGGTCCTGATAACTTTCAAAAAAGCTGGCGACCAGAACCTATTGCTGCTGCCAGGTGAAGACCCACTGCTGAGCCAGGCTGCCTGGAGCAGGAAGCAGACAAGAGGAAGAGTGTCCCTCACCTCCTCCTGCCCCGCGGTCTGCTCTAGCGCCTCCTGCTGGCAGAGCCTGACATGGGTCCAGCTGACAAAGTGGCAATGTCACAGCCATGTATGGAAGGTTGAGTGTGGAGCTGAGTGGAAATAGCTTAGTGACTGGCATATTCCCAATAGGAATCCTCTCCAGCCATGATCAAGCATGGAATCAGAGCAATCCAACATTTACTGAGTACTTGTTATGTAGCAAAAATCACATTTGCTCCCGAGATTACAGAAAGTCTTAAATCTCATATTAAAGAATTCAGAGTTTGGTCCACGGGCAGCAGGGCAGTATGGATTTGGGTAAAGGGGTGATATGATCAGCTGTCCTCTCTGCTTTGCCCAGTCCTACCCATCTTTCTTCCCCAAACTGCTGGCTCGCCCCAGGCTCGCCTCTTCTGCATTCACACCTCCCTGCTCATTTGATATGCATGAACAATTTAATAAGCAGCATCATTTGCTTAGGAGAATATTCCATGGGCTCAGAGCTATGCCTGCAGCTTCACTGAGCCCGGGAGTGGGTGCCAAGTTGAGACGATACTACGTGCTCAGGGATGTGGAGGGAGTGGGATGGGAAGTGCCTCGTCAGACCCCGTCACATCAGCAGCACCCCTGTCTCCATCCTCGACACCACACACACACACACACACACACAGAAGCTCTCTCTGCACACACACTCTGACCCCCACACACGCGCACAGGCAAATCCTCTCTCATTTGCACACTTGCTCCTGCAGATTCACACTCATTTACCCACATGCACTCATGCCCTCACTCCTAGCCTCACACCCACCCTCTCAGACACGTGCCCCTCACACACTCCTGTGGACCCACACACTCACTTTATGCACACTCAGCCCTTGCTCTCACTCACATTCACGTCACTCTCATGCCTGCTTTCCCACAGCGTCCCCCACCCCTCTGCCCCCACTCACTCGCAGACCCTCACTCCCTCACACTCTTGCTCTCACACTTACTCTGTCACCTCCACACTCTCGCTGCCTCCCTCAGACTCACTCCCACTCCCTTGAAAGCACCTGGCCCCATCACTCAGGCATTCAGCCACCTGTACCCTCCCTCACACCCACTTGAATCCCTCTCACCCGCACTCATCCACTCTTCCCTCACTGCCTATCACACTTGCTCCCTTCACGCTCTCTGGCTTGCTCCCCCTTACCGCTCATCACCACCCCCTCCAGCAGCCACTCTCTCAGCAGGACTCTGCCCCCCACCCTCCCGTCACCCTGCCCCGTCTCTTCCTCACTCACCAAATCGGCAGAAACTGGACCAGACTCAGGCTGAGGTCAGACATGCAGGGAGCCTTCTGTCTACCCTGTTCCTCTGAGTGGGAGCGACTTCCCCTGCTCCTGAGCAGAAGGGAAGACAGACATGTCCCATCCACTCTGGGGACCCTCCTCCCCCCATTGCCCACCCCCCCAATCCGGCCTGCTGTGGGGCACTGGGGGGCTCCAACGGGAGCACTTTTCCTCAGAGGATCCCAGCACCATCCACCCCAGCTGGGTGATGCTCCGCCGTCCTCTTCCCAGACCCCCAGCCAGGCCTCCCTTTCTTCCCGCCTACCTCCCTCAGCTCCCAAGACACCCCAATGTCACCGGATCACACTACCCCAGGAGCAGTCCTGTCCTTTCTTTGATCTTCATCTTCCTCTGAACATTCCTACAAAAGCCTTTTGTCTCCCAGGTTCCGGGTGCGTTTTCCGTGACTACTCTTAGGGGGCTTTGCCATCTGGGGTCTTCGCTTATGGATCTGGGCTGCTCTCTTACCTTCTCCCTTGGGTTTGTGCCCCTCTTTCGTCTTCTATAAATGTTCCTTATTTCATTTTTATGTATTCATTTGGATGGGTAATACAGTCGTGTGTTTCAAAATTCAAAAGATACAAGGAGAAAAGTCTCCTTCTCACCCCATCCCTCAGCAGCCCAGTTCCTGTCCCCAGAGGCCATTGTTCTCTCTGTTTTTTCCATAAGCTTCTAGAAATAGATACAAGGAAGTGTGTGTGTGCGCGCGCAAGCTTTTTAAGGATAAGCTTGTCCAGCCGTCACTGGGATCGTGAGAGACATTCCCTGCCTCTTCCTCTTCCTCATGAGGATTATTTGCGATTGCCCCGTCAGAAGTGCATTTGTACGAGCTTTCTGACCTTCTTCTCATGCCATCCTCCCTTTCAGAGTCTTGTAAAATGAAGAAAAACCTATAAATTATTTTCTGAATATCTTGTACTCTGCCTCCCTCAAGTAGAAACGATACTTCTGTGTGCTAAACCTTCTCCACTTCTGCTATCACCATGTACGATATTGTAAAGGGTCCCTCAAGATTCTTATCACGTCCAGTTGGCCAGTCACTTCTTTGATGATCAGCATTGATTTCAGAGTGAATGGTCCACTGGTCATTCCCTCTACCCCCGAGAGATTAAACTATTGGGCGTCTAAAGCAACAGCTGGAATAGACACCTCTTTGAGGGCATCCCTTTGTCTACTGATGTCCTAAACCAACCTTTGAAAGGTGGATGGGGGCCAGGGAGCACCCCCGACTGGGGAGGAGATGGGGCATGTGGCCACGTCCACCCACCCACCAGCCTGGTTGCCTGCTGCCCTCGCCGCCCCTCCCATAGGTCTCTGGTTAATTCCCGGGACACATCGGTGGGCGCTCTCCAAGGGAAGATCAAGCGAGCCAGCCCGCCGCATCCCAGCTCAGCAATCATCGCTGATTAAAAACTAGTTACAAAGCAATGAAGATGGAATCCTGCATTAACCAAATGACCCCGTCCTCGGCCAAGCCCAGATAGATGGCAGTGATTATGAAAGCATCACTTACAATGTCGGCAGCCGTTAACGGCTGTTTGAATTACCAGGAGATTTACGGGGTAGTGACAGCATTTGGCTGGATGGGACTCGAGCTCTTTGCTTCGTTCCCAGATGTGCCTGAGTGTTTACCGGCTCCTGTGGACTCACAGCCTACCCGCACCAATCTAGCGCGGCTGGGCTGCGACGTGGATTTAATCAGAATACACTGGCTTGTGTAAAGTAGAAATTTATCACATTGCCAATTTTCAGAGAATCTGAATCAGCTCAGCTACACTTAATACTGAAACTATCCTGAACATAATTTAATCTGTCTTTAATGATTCAAAGGTGCTTTGAAGTCTTGCACTAATCAGAGTCATGGTTATGAATATCAGAACTTGATATTGAAGAAGGATAAAAGTGCTCATCAAAGAATTAGGTAAAAGAAATGACGGGAAACCGTATAAGTGGATGCTTCTGTGAGAGTGCAGGTGTGACCACGGGTGTCCTCGGGCATGTGGAGGCGTTGTGTGACCTGAGATCTTTCCTGGCTAGCGTTGACCTCACCAGGAACAACGAAGGGTCCTGTCCAAAATGCAGCCTGCTCCCGCACCTCCTGAGGAGAATTTGAGCCTTGGCCAACTTGGGCCTCAGGGGAGCAGATTTGCAGTGAAAGGAGAGGGCGAGAACTGTCCTGCCCAGGAAAGGCACAGGAGCCCAAGACACAATCCCCTTTAATGGTTAAATAGCAATGAGCAGGTGCTATTTGTAAGGAGAAGGGAGAAAGAGGGAGACGAGAGCTGGGCGTAGAAGAAAGCAGAGTGCAGTAGGGGGCAGCTGGCATGACTGTGAGTGTGAGTGTGAGTGTGAGAGAGAGAAGCGGGGGTAACAGCGTCTACTTCATTAGGTGGTTGTGAGGTCTAAGAAGCCCACTTGCTTTGCTATGTCCCCCCAAATTGCTATGTTGAAGTTAAATCCCCGGTGTGATGGTATTTGGAGGTGATGTCTTTGGGAGGTCATTAGGTCATGAGAGCAGAGCCCTTGGGAAGGGGATTGGTGACCTTTTAAAGAGTCCCCCGAGGGCTGCCTCGCCCCTTTCCCACTGTTTGAGGACACAGCGAGAAGGTGCACCTGTAAACCAGGAAGCGAGCCCTCAGCAGACGCCGGACCTGCTGAGCTGTGAGAAACATGTGTCTGTTGGTTCAGACACCCAGTCTGTGGTGTTCTGTTTTAGTAGCAGACTAAGACAGGCTCCCTCTCCCTCTCTCTCTCTTTCTCTCTCTCTCTCATGAAAGAAAATTTTGATAGAATTACCATTTGGTTCCATGAAGTGGAGAAAAAAATGAATAAAAAAAGAGTCACCATTTGGAATTTTTTAAATCATCTCAGGAAAGATTTAAATTGCCTTTCAATAGTATTTGGCTGTAGGTACCTCTGTGAACACAACCCACGTGGAAACAGACGCAAGAAGTCAGGAGCAAGAAGGCCTGGCTGTTGGAGCAGCAGCATTTAGGGCCAGACACCCTCTTGGAGGTCCCCCAGAAGTGGTTCCCAGCAGCAGAGTCCAGCAGGTGGTCCTGGGACATCGGCATCTCTGCCCTTGACCCTTGCTAACCTGGCCAACTAGAGGAAATGGAGATGCTCGACATTCAGGCAGGAGCTGGACAACAGGACTGTTCCTCAGCACTAAGAAATAAAAGTCAGGTTACAGGGGCAGCTGCATTTACCTCCACTGGGCCTCCCCTGTGCCTTCCACAGGAGAGAGAAGGCTGGAAAGCCGGGCTGTGCATCCAAGCTGGGTACGTTCCCAGCCAGTGCGGGAACCAAAGGCTCCATTATCAAAGAACCCAGTGGTCCTGGCTCTGTGGAATTGTAGACCAACGCTTTTTGCCAGAGCCTAAATCCTACCCTTGCTCCATCCTTGCCTTCCCCTAACCCCATACCCATCAAAGATCCATGTGTCTGGGGATCTGAGGAGTCCAGACTATGTTCTAAGCCCTGCTACAGATGGGGGGCCTACCCCTGTGCCCTCTGACCTCTCAAGTGATGCAATAGCCACCAGTGTCCCCACCTGGCCCCACCTGACCCCACAGCCACCAGAACGGACATTTTGCACTACAAGCTCCACCATGTCAGTGCCCTTTATCGACCCCCCCGACACCCACAAAGAGGTTCTCAATGTAGGCATTTGGAAATTTCTGTGGGCATCTTGGTGGTCACAATGATGGAAGGCAGGGCCAGAGATGCGGATGCCCAAAACGTGCGGGGCAATCCCACTTGAGGACAACTTGTCCTGGGTCCCTCGTAGCCTTCAAGGGTCCCACACGATATCCATGTAGATGAGAAACCAATCTATACTTACCTGGGCCTTTTGCCTGACTTTATTTCATAGTCAACGTGTTTATTGCATAACTTCAATATGCAGTGTAACTATCATATAAACGAAGGGAAGAACAAGAGTTATTCGTCATTTCAGAAAATCAAGTCCCCTACAGCGAATGACTCTTGGTGTCAGTCTGCATTTATAGTGTCACATTTGCTGTGATTGATTACCTGTGTAGGAGCAAGCACCTGACTACTCCATCATGTCCGCTAGCACAGCCGTTCCCAAATATTTACATGCTAAAGTATGTATCATTTTATTAAATTACTTACTTTACACTTCTCCTTTATATTACAGATTGAGCATTATATTGAAGTCTTTTGAAAATACATGTATATGTAAGTTACGTTATTTGTGGATTTTCTTCCAGGCTAATAAAGGGGACATTAGAACATCAAAGGTATTTTTATATAAAGGGGGTGTTGGGTCTGATAGAGTTGAGAAACAGGCTCACAACTACTGCCCAAATCCGCCAGGAAGGCTTCCAGATCCTTCTGATCCAGCCCATCTGCCGCTCCAGCCTCGTCTCTGCCCACCATGCAGCCTGCACCGTGGACTCCAGCTTCCCCGGTACACGCAGTTCCTTGGAAATAGCGCAGGTCCTGCCCCACGCCGCCTGAAACCTCCGTACGTGCCTCTTCTGTGCCTCATGCGTAACACCCACAGCAGAAGGACAGGTTGGCATCCACCTGCCTGGCTGGCCCCTGGTGACCAAGTCCCACCTTGTGAGCTGTAACTCCACAGGTGGGTCTCCTGGGAAGGCACACGGGAAAGCAAGTGAGTGACAGTGCGACTCCCGAGGTGTTGGGTGTGTGCTACGTACGGTGCCTGGATATGGACAGTCGTGAGCAGCAATAGCACATGTAATTCACACGCTGGCATGCAGGTGTGGTGCGTACGACTCATACGAAAGCGTATGGGTGCAGTGGCAGCAGGAGAAGCCACTGGTAGCAGGAGAAGAGTGTCTAAGCCACACTATTGGATCAGGTATGATGAAGGAATGTGTGGTTAAAGGGCTGAGGGAAGCTGGCAGATAAATCTAACTTCCCCACGAGGCTGCTGATCATGCTTCACAAAAACAGTCCTCAGTTCTGTCACAGACGAGGTGCAGAACAATTTTCTTTCACAAAGAATTGCAGTGAAGACCATGGCTAAGAACCAAGGAGTGTGTGTGTATGTGCATGTGTGTATGTGTGTATATGTATGTGTCTGTGTGTATATGTATGTGTCTGTGTGTATGTGTGTATGAGTGTGTATGTGCATGTGTATGTATGTGTGTGCCGGTGTGTGTGTATGAGTGTGTATAAGTGTGTATGTGTGTGTGTGTGTGTGTGTATGAGCACACATAGTGAATTCGGTGGAGCTGGCCATCTGCTGGATTGGTTCCTGAGTGCATTACTGTGAGGCTTCACTGCTCGAGGCTCTCCTGAAGCACTTGCAAAGGAAGGGCTCAAGATCTCTCTTGAGGAATCAAACCATAAAATCCACTCTGAGGGAGGTGGGCGGAGAGGAGCACCATTTAGCCAGGAAAGCACAGAACAAAGGGAAGTCTCAAGGGCCAGTGTCCGTCTCCTGGGGAGAGGAAGTCCTAAACAATGAACTGCAGGTGCCAATCGTCTGGGCATCTGCCAGGTGGAGGGGAGGCAGGGCCTAGCGAGGATCTCTAGTGTTCTCCCCCAATGCTCAGACCTTCGCTGCTGGGAGACAGATGCATCCAACCCCCTTAGCAGATGCAGTTGAACATTCGCTCCATGCAGCTGCCCTGGCTCTGAATGAAACGTGCCCGGCAACCTTCTGGCTATAACCTGGCCTGCCTGGCAGGTAGGCCCCAGATGGTGTCAATGCTCTGGAGTCGCCTCTGTGCTCAGTGAGCGAGCAGAGAAAGACCCACTCTGAGGGTGCTGACAAAATCACATGTGTGACCAAGCCCAGGATGAGAACGCAATGACCCGAGAGCCCTGCCACCTGCTCCCGGGAGCCCCCGCCCGCACTCGCCTCTCACCCAGCATCCTCATGCTCAGTCGTGCTCACTTCCATGCCTGCAGCTTCTCCCACGGCGCTGCAGCGTGGAGGCTGCCTGCCACCTCCGTGTTAGCCCCCGGCAAACACACACAGCTAGTCAAGTTTGTGCCTCAAGCACCTGGAACGCCGCAAGGCTGTGGGCCGGCTGGGGACAGTTCCCGACACATGGCGGGCCCTAAATAAAAATGTATGGAACGGACCGTTCTGTAGCCCCATCCTTGGAGGAAGAGCCCAAGCCCCCCACTCAGAAGCACTTCCTGATGCCTTCAGGGCCTGCTGATGGCTTTCAGAATTCCTGTGACTGTGACCCTTCTTGGTTCTCTGCAGTTGGGAGGACCGTCAGGCCTGCCTGTCCTGTGTCCTGTATTCTCGATCTTAACCGTCCGCACCCCCTCGGCTGCTGCTTCTGTGAAATAGGAATCATGACGCCAGCTATGCCAGGGATGGGGTAGTTTTTCTAAGGGCCCCACAGGTGAGGACAAAGAGGCATGAGAAGGTAAATGTTCTTCAAGATCCTCCACTGAACAATCCTGAGATACAAACTCCTCCTGCCCACCCCCACCTCCCTCCCATCCCACTCCCAGCCTGGGACACTTGGAGCCGTGCTCCTGCAGAGAATCAGGAGTCTTTATTCGTCTCTCTTCCTTCCCTCCCTTCTCCCAGGAGCCTCCCAGGTGAGCCAGCTTGGCCCGACAGCTTCGGAGCCTGTCTCCTGGTCAGGCAGGGAGCTGGCACTTCCATTTGCAGCAGGGAGCAGGATGTGAACTCTGCAAGAGGATGATGCAGTCCTGAAACCCCACTCCCTCACGCCCTCCACCACACAGCAGCTTGCTTCTGGGGGAGTCAAGTGACAGCCAGACTCCAGGGAACTGAGCCGGTGAGACTGAGTTCTGTGGGGGCAGTGGCAGGCCAGTTAAGCACAGAGGGACAGACAGTCTCACGACTGTGGCCTCCTGCTCTGCTCCAATGGGCACCGTCAACTGTCTCATAACTTCCTGCTCCCATTTGCATTCTGGAAGCTGGAAATGACCTCCTATTGCCGTCTTCCAGACCACAGGTGGATTCTGCCTGCTCAGGGCTTCCCTTTACCTTGGCACTCCATGGCCTACATCTGGGGCACCTGCCTACCTGCCCCACCCCTCCTACCTAACTACTTGCTGTTCCCCAAACACGTCATGCAGTGCTCAGTCTCTATTCTGTGGCTCATGTTGCACCCTCTGCTTGCAATACCCTTCCCCTGCAAGACCCTCTTCCACCCAGTGGACTCCTCCTTGGCCTCTCGGCTCAGTTCTCAGTCATGGCCTCTGGGAACCCTTCTAGGATGCCCCAGTGGGTGGCGTGCCCCTCTCCTGGGCTCCCACAGCCCCTGTGCTTCCTTCTGTGACTACAGTGATCCTGCAGCAGTGGAATTGCTTACCTGTCTGAGTTCCTGGAGGGCAAAGATGGCCTGTGCTTCCTGTTTTTGAATCATAAGCTCGTAGCATGGAAGCTGGCAAAACCATAGGTGCTTAACAAACACGTGTTGAATGTAACTAAATTCGGTACAAAGTTCATTTTTTTCCCCAAATAAATCTTAAAACTTGGCCAGCTGTGGTGGCTCATGCCTGTAATCCTAGCACTTTGGGAGGCTGAGGCAGGAGGATCACTTGAGGTCAGGAGTTTGAGACCAGCCTGAGTAAGAACAAGACCCCCATCTTTACAAAAAAACAAAAATTTAGCTGGGCATGGTGGTGTGCACCTGTAGGTCCAGCTACTTGGGAGGCTGAGGCAATAGAATCACTGAAGTCCAGGAGTGCTGAGGTTGCAGTGAGCTATGATGATGCCAGTGCACTCCAGTCTAAGGAACAGAGAAACACCTTGTCGCACAAAAAAAAAAAAAAAGAGAGAGAGAGAGAGAGACAAAGAATAGAGTTTGAGAGTTTATAAATCTTATAAATTAGAATTACACTATATTTACAATTATAAATATAATTTATATATTAGTGAATCATGCATATCTAGTTTGCTTTTTTATAATAACTTTATTGAGATAGAACTCATATAACTATACAATTCATGCATTTAATTTAAAATGTGCGATCAATGGCTTTTTAGTATATTCACAGACATGTACAACTATTACCACAATCAATTTTAGAACATTTTCATCACCCCTGAAAGAAACCCCACTCCCATCAGCATTCACTCCCCATTTATCCCATTCCCCCGTCTCCTGGTAATCACTAAGCTATTTTCTGGTCTTTATAGATTAGTCTGTCCTGGACATTTCATATAAATGCAATCATACAATATGTGATCCTTTGTGACTGGCTTCTTTCACTTAGAATATAATGTTTTCAAGGTTCATTCACATTGTAGCATGAATCAGTACTTCATTCCTTTTTATTACCATATAATATTCCATGGTATGGATATACCACAATTTATTATTATCCACTCATCTGTTGATAGACTTTTAGGCTGTGTCTACTTTTGGGCCATTATGAACAGCTTGCTTTTTTTAATGCTAAAGATTTTTTTAATTTTAAAATAATTTCAAACTTACAAACAAATTTTGCAGGAATAGTAACAAAGAATTTTTCCTTAAACTACCAGACAGTTAATGGCTGGCATGAGATCCCATTACCACTAGCAACCCCCATACACATATACATACATACAACATTTTGATGTGGATTTCCTACAGTGACACTCTCCTACATAATCACAATACAACCATCAAAATTAAGAAATTAACACTGATTCATTCCTGCTGGATAAGCCATGGACCTATTCAAGTTTCACCAATTGTCCCGATAATGTCCTTTAGAGCAAAATATGCTATCTAGGATCATGCACAGCATGTTACTGTCATGTCTCGTTAGTCTCCCTCAATCTGGAACAGTTCCTCAGCCTTTCACTGACTTTCATGACCTTGACAGGCAGGTTATTTTTCAGAGTCCCCCAGTTTGGGTTTTCCGATGTTTCCTCAAGATCAGAGTCAGGCAATGTCTTTTATCAGGAATATCACAGAAGGGGTGCGAGGTTCTCATTGCATCCTATCAGGTGGCACACAATTTCTACTTGTCCTGTTACCAGTGATTTTCTCTTTGATCGCTTGATTAAGTTGGGTCTGCTAGGTTATACCACAATAAATTTACTCCTTTTTCTTTGTGATTAGTAAATATATTTTGGGGAGATACTTTCAGACAATGTACACATATATCCATTCCTCATCGAACTTTCATTCACTAAGCTTAGCATCAGCTAATACTTCGTGGCTGAATTACTACTACGAAAGCAGCCAAATGGTGATTTTCTGGTTGCATCTTTCCTTCTACACTTAGTAGTTGGTATTTCACTCTAAAGGAAATTTATTTATTTATATCAGTATGGATTCAGGATTATTATTAATATTTAAAGGATTATAGTTAGTCATTATCATTATTTATTTTTATATTTAAATTTCCCCCGATTTAGCCAGCAGAAGCCCCTCAAATTGGCTTCTGTGTCCTTTCAAAATGCTCTTATCAGTTTTTGAGCACTTTATTTTTTTTCTGGCACAGGATATTCTAGGCTCATCTTATACTTTGCCTGCCCCAGCCTTAAAATCATCCGTTTATCCAAGGCCCCTCCCTTTTAGTGGAGAATGGTATTTAGAAATCAAGACATGGGCACTAGGTGTGCTCATTGGTGTTGGGATATCACTTCTCTTAGGCCCTCTCATTGGACAGAGCCAAAGAACACACACACGTTCTCTTTCTCTCTCTCATATACCCCCACATGTATACTTATTTATATACATTCATACTCACATTTACATTTACATTTATATGCATATATATCTAGACATATATCGAAAAACAAATTCACACTAACACCTCTAAGTCTCATTCAACACCACAGAATTCATTCTCATTTTCCCCTTTTCCACACTTGTAACTCCCTCTCTGACAGTGAGACACCCGGCTCCCATTGTCCTCAATGTATTTACTTGTTACCAATCTCCCATCACCTCTGGGGACTCCACATGGACACTCTCTTTACCATACTTTGCCTTAAAACCTCCACATAAGGACACAGCTGTCACCACCACGTAGATGCCCCCTTTTGTCCCCTCAGGCTCTAACGCCTTATGCCCCACTGCGTCCCTGCACCAGGATGCTCCTCCACGTGGACACTCTCCTCACCTTGCTTGGACTCTAATGCCCTGTTTCATGCCATGAGGACACTCTCTTCACCATGCTTGGGCTCTGACACTCACCCTGGGCTGTTGCCACCTGCTCGCCATAGAGAGACACCATTCTTACCCACTTGTCTCTGACACCCTACGCTGGACTGATGCCATCAATGCCAGACACCTACCCCCACACAGATACCTACTTTGTTCATTGAAAATCGATCTCTTGTGACTTCTGCCTTTGTTCTATGATAAGAAAGGTATTTTCCAGTTGAGTTGAGGTACATGTTTGGCTTTATTTTCTGCAGTTCTTTTCTATATTATTATTTTTCTTTTAAACCTAAAATTTTTATTGTATAGTATCAGGGAGCTAAGACTATTTTTTTTTTCAAATTGCCAATCAGTAGGATCCGACTTGGGACAGGTGGCAATGCATGGTGTACCCATATGGTCAAGATTATCCAGAACAATTTCAAGTCTTTCTCAATGTTGGTTGAGCACTTAGTAGAGACCAGGCTTCCAGCCAGCATCTCAGGACGTGAAGATAAACAGACCAGTTCTTGCTTTCAGGGGGCAATAGAATAAGAAAGACGAATCATAAGCAAATCACACCATCGTGTGTGAGCCATGCTGGGCACAGGGTAGAGGGAGAATCAGGCAGGGAAACTTCACAAAGGAGCTGTGAGTTGAGGCAGGAAAGACCTGGCATGTTTTCCAGGTGGACAAGTGAGGGAAGAGCATTTCAGAGCAATATGCTTAAATTCTCTGAGCCCTGGTTTTTTCATCTAGAAAACCCGGGGGGTAGCTCCTCCTTCATGAGCTTGTTGGAATTCAGGGATGGGACCTGGGCAAGAGTCTTGTGCTGAGTTTGTCATGCAGCAGGGGATCAACATAAGGAACATCCTTCACCTTCCCTGGCAGGAGACGCCAGCAGCCCTGGGTAAATGACTCCTCTACCCTTCATTCTGTGAACCTGACTAGGTGGGATTTCCAAGCAGCTCAAGTCTTCATGGAAGAAGAATACTATGATGAAGCCAAGCAAAGACCCCGTGGACCTGGGTGGGAGCGAGGATTAAGAGGAAGCTGAGCATCCCTGGAATTGGATGTGGTACCTTCACAGTTTCCACCAGCATACCCAGCCTCTCGCTGCAAAGCTGATTTTGGAGTGGAAGATCCAGGTGGCAGAGCTGTAGAGGCCATGCAGCCAATTCACGATGTGACTTTGAGCAAGTCATTTCCCCTCACTTGAAAGTTGATTCTTCTAGCTCCAGGACACCCAGAGCATTCGCCGTGGTCCTGGGCCAGTCCGGGGATGCAGACAGGGAAAGGGGGATGTACACCTTTAAGGCTGTCATCCCACACTTAATGGAGTCCACATGGCAGCTGTGCCATTGCCAGGTCCTTGGGCCAGCAGTTGCCATAGTGTGTGGATTCAGAAGGCATGTTGCTATAATAAGACGTGTTTATTTGAATACGAAGGTCAGGGAGTTAAGTAGTTGGTATTCCAGTCGTATCGAGTCGTTTGCACAGTGTCACTAATAATTAAAGGGGGTTTTGACTAATCTAGTTGCTCTTCCTAAATATACTCTGCTCAAGAAACTCATCAAAGCAGCAAAGTAATCTTTGAGGTTATTAATCTCCTCTGCTTCACAGCTGGGGCAAATTTATTTGCTTGAATTAGCATGTAATAAACTTATAATAAAGCTGCCAGAACCCCAGCTTGGTAGAGATCAGCTCCATGTAGTGGGTAGTTACGTCTAGGAAATGGGGCACTAGTCCCCAGGCCATCAGGCCGGCCTTCTGAGGTTGGGGAGCTGCCCCAGAGGCCACACAGACAGGGGGCCACCAGGCATGGGCGACCTCGAAGTGGAGCTGAAGGGAGATTTGCAGACCGGAGAGTCCACCTGCTCATCTCTGCCCCTCCCCATTGCAAAGGTGAGGAGAATGGAAGGATGCACCTGAAGTGAAGTAGACAGCACCTGGGGGAGCCCAGGTGAGATTCCAGGCGGGAGGCATGCCCTCCTCCCCCATCCACCACCGCTCCACAGTCAGCAGTCCTCATGGTCAGGAGTTCTCCCTCCAGGTTCTACCTGAGACCCCTGTCTGCATCCCCTACTTCCTTCTGCCTGCCTCTTCCCACACTACAGCCCCACTAGGACCTGCTTGCCTTCCCTGCCTCTCCATTGTTCAAGGAAGCGCTGTGCCTCTGTGCTGTCTGGGAGCCCGTCTGGAGCATCTGCATGCTCCCTGGCTGCAGCAGTCTCGTTGTTGGTCCCAGATCTGTAAGCATGCTGAGAGTCCGAGGAGAGTGTCCGCCTGAGAAAAGGGGAGCAATGGAGCCGCCAGACTAGGCATCAGGGCAGCTCTGATGGGGGCCTGAGCCTCTCTTCTACTCCCTTTCCGCTCCTTCCCTCTGCTGCCCCTGGGAAACCCGCTCCCTCTAGTCTGTGTTCCTGGAGGTTGAGGCTGGGGAGACACCCTCAGGACTCCCATCTGGGGTGGGGGCAGGAGGGGTGGCAGTAGACTCTCACGTCTTAGAGGGGGCAACTACAAAACCGCAACCTTTCTGCTGCCAGCGCTGACCGCCTTGCATGACATTGCTTTGATGGATTACATCAAAAATAGCCTATCCTGTGCGGTGGGGGCAGGAAGAAAGGAAGGGGATGAAGAGGACAGGCAACAACACCTCCCTGAGTACATGGTCCCACTCCTCGTCCCCAATCCCCCATCCCCCATCCCCATTCTCTTACCCTTCCATCGCCCTGCCCCATCTTCTCCTGTCCCCTCACCCCCATCTCCTGCCCTCACCACTCCTTGCCCCACTTTCTTACAGTCTTTGGAGGAGAAGCAGGAGAAGAGAGGCTTCCTGGAGTTCATGAAACCCACGACCCTGAGCCTTTCTTCAGACACCTCTAGGACATTGACCTGAGTGAGGCCTTTCCAGCAATGCTCACACCTGCAATATTCCCAAAGTGACAGGTATTTTTTTTCCTCAAGCAATGGATACTAAAAATAGAATGAGTAATCACTGGGAGTCTTAAAACTCTAAAAGATTGAGAGCCACCTACTTTGGTCAAGTTCATTTTTTTGAAGGTCAAAGAGAATAAGTGACTTGCCTAAGGTCATGCAGCAACTTAGCTCAGGGCCAGCAGTGGATCCCAGGTGGGCTAGCCCCTTCCGGATGGGCTCCTCCCACCCTGCCAAACTGCCCTGGACGGGGGCACGTGGTGACAGTTTCCTCCTTGCCAACTACCATGTTGACCTACGTTCTGGGATCTGGATGACTCCCTAGTTTTCCAGATCATTTACTGAAGGGTCCCAAAAATGCTTCTTCCCATCCAAACCCCCCACCACTCCTTATAAGTGACAGTCTAGGAGGCACCTTTTCCTGGAGCTTTTACACCTGGCAGAGCCAGCAGAAGCAGACCATGGACTCCCTGTGGGGCAGAATTAGACCTGATCTGTGAGGTGCCTGGTGTGGGAAGGACAAATGCCCTGTAGGTGCTATTGGAAGGAGAACAGTCTGGCAAACCCAAAATCTAGTGGAGGATAGCACAGATATAACCCCAAAGGTGGGCAGCATCGGTGGAGCCCCGTTCACTGGGGACAGGTTGCCCGGCCCACGGACAGAAGCCTTGCTCCATACCTGCACACACAGCCTGGCTAAGCCCACGTCTTCACCGTTGCCCGTGTGGTCTGGTTCAGCTCGGCCCGGAGGACTCTCCCCACCGCCCTTCACAATCCTCTGATCGTTCCCGAAGCTGAGGAGCAAATAATTTCAGCCCTTCCTTGGTGGAGATGGCAAGGGCTGGACCCTAGCTAAGATGTCAGATGTGTCAGTATCAAAGGAATCCCAGAAAGGGGTGAGCTTACCCTCAGGTAATAAAGTTGTTAAGAGAGAAAGCAGGAGCTAGAGAGGCCTCCAGTTAGTTTTCATCTCCCCAAGCCTTCTCTGGAAAACTTCAGTGAGATCTTTATTTTCTTTGGCAAAGGAATTTGGGGAACAGAGAGGAAAAGAAATAGAGTCCACCTTCACGAGACCTATCGAAACAGGTCTTCATGGAGGATGGAAACCGGTGAGATGAGGGTGGACCCAGACTCAAGTCAGGAAAGCTTGAAAACACACACAAACCGTGTTATCCACGACCCAGGGGCTTCTGAGCTACACTGGGAGCAAGGTGGTGCCCCCTGGAGCAGGTGCTACAGTGGCCCTGATTCGGGGGAGGAAGAACACCTCAGCTCTCTGTTTTGCTGCAGATGCGTCTGCCTAGAGGAGGGTTTTCAAACCCAAAAGGGTAAAACAAACACAGTTAAGACAGAATTGACCCATTCCCAGAATTCTGTCCAAAGAAAGTAATCTTCAATAGAGAAATAGGCTATGCACAAAGATGCTCATTTCAGTATCGTTTAATGAAAAACTAGAAACGGATAAAAGGAGGACTCCCAAACAGGAGACTAAACAATCTACGGAGCATCTGATCTATGGACCCTTACAAAGTCAATAAGTAAATTAACAGGACTCAAATTTGCTCATACAGTTCACACATTTTCTATTATGAGCATGTTCTATTTTTTCATTTATTACCTTTACATTAGAAAAACTGTAATATTTCAAAATATTTATAAGATATATTTTAATTATATTGTCATATGTTTACAACTGTCTAACACAAACTGCGCCTGGAAAATAGGAAGAAAGTATAATAAGTTGTAAATCACGTAACATCTCAGAGGGGGATATTTTCCAACAAAGAATATGTCCTTGCTATATTATATCGGGGAAAAATCTATGAAGTTTTGTTTTAGGAAAGAAAGAAAGGGAGGGAAGAGAAGGAGGGGGAGAGAGAGAGAAGGGAAGAAAGAGAGGGAGGGAAGGACATTGGACTCAGCACGTGTAAAGCCGGAGAAACTCTGGTCCTCCGAGGAGTTCAGTTCCCAGGGCAGGAAGCTCATGGACAATTACAAAACCCCTGGTGGGCATCACTGAGGGATTATAGCGAGTGAAGAAATGCTGAATTGTTGACACTTAGTGCAGACTCTGATATTTAGAGCAAAACAAAACATTAAATCCCGGTAAGGGCAGGTTAGCCAATTTGGTAACAGTTGTTGGCAAATGTCCAAGTGTTAGGATTTGCAGAAGGGAAAGCACCCGTCCCTGGAGGCCAGCATGAGCTCCCCGCGCTGAGCCACGCCAGGCACAATTCCCATGCTGAAGGGACCACCAGCACAAAAGGGACGAGGGGTTCCTTCAACAAAGGGCACGGGGTGGTGATCAAGTGGAACATTTGCCAATGCCGCCCAGGGCCCGAGCAAGAGGCTCCTTGCTGCCTGCATAACGGTTCAGGAGACGTGGAGGCAGGTGGGGCTGGGACACCAGCTCGGCATCTCCGCCAGCTCTCCAAGGCTCAGCCCTTGACCTTGTCCACTGGGACCTTTCTCTCAGCAACTTGGATCAGGCAGAAGGGAAGGTGCGCTTATCACATTTGCAGTTGACACAAAGCCGGAGGGATTGTTAATAGGAAGGATGGGAGAATCAAGATTCAAAAACATCTTGACAGATTGAAATAATGGGCTGAAAACATGTAAAAGGGATAAATGTAAGTTCCTGCATTTAGATTTTTAAAGAAATGCTTCATAAACATTGGATGTGAGAAAGAAGGCTTAAAAACAGACAATACAGCTAGGTTGGAGCCAGTGTGGCATGGTTCATGTTGAGATCAAGGGAAGGAAGAAAGAAAAGAAAACAGCATTTACTAAGTGCATTAGAAACTGTACGAGATGCTTTAAAGTATCAAACTCTGTGTCTATTGGGCAGGCACTATCTCTGAGCCCATTTCACAGATGAGGAAACTGAGGCTCAGTGATGTTACTCACTGATTAAATGATTCATATCAAGCTATTAAGTGATTCATACTAAACTACTGGAGTTAAGCTACAAAGTGATGGAGGCAGAATTTGAATGCAGATCTTGTCTCTAGGGCTAATGCTCTATTCCTCTCCTGCCCCAGGGCATAAGTCTTGATTCATCTAAGCTAATCACAGTGATTTCTTTCTCCTCACCAGCAACAGTTTTGAAAATGGCATGTCATCCAACTGGCCAACAAGACACGGAGGCTAGTACGTTGGAGGAGGGATTTAAACAACTCCAATGCTAGATTCTAGGATTTAGCAGTGTCACCTGTGCCACTGCTATGAAGCTGACCTTGTGCCCCAGTTGGCTAGCAGGGCTTCTGGTTGTTTCTGAGGCTCTTCCCACTCATGGGGCTCCAGCTCTCAGGCAGGCAGGGCTCTGGGGAATTCACTGGGGCACTGCACCTGTTGGTAGACACTCATTTTGCTCCCCATGGTAGACCCCACCCATGGATCCAGAATGACCATGTGGCCCAGGCCTGGCCAACCAGAGTACTTAAGCCAATCCCAAGGCTACAGGGATTGGCTCAGGAATGGGCATACATGGCCCAAATCTGACCAATCAGAGTCCTTCCCCAAGACTGTTCTAAACAGAGTCTATGAGGGCAGACTGCTGACCCCTTGGCTTATCAAACAGGAAAGCAGAGTCGACACCTGGAGGTGACTGTATTCCCTACCACTTGGAGCAAACCTGTCTGCCAGAGAGAAGGAAGCAAGGGAGGGTTCAGAGCCGAGGGACAGATGGATGGAGGGAAATGGGGTCATGGCCTCCTCTACTCCGGTCCCCGGATGTGCCTGTTTTCCTCTGGCATTTCCTCCGAGCTGGAAACTGCCCTCTACTTCTGCACTGACAGATCCCCCTGTTTTCCTAAGCTGTCACATAGGGATTCTGCCAGTTGTCACTGAAAGAGTCCTGACTGATTTCGCAGCCCTTCTCATTGCCACACGGCTACCCGGGCCCTGGCAAGCTGGGCTCACCTGCAAGCTGAAGGAACCGTCCACCAGCGCCTGCATCGAAATGAAGCCTCCAGGGTCTACCCGCCTTGGCCCTGTGTCTGGGGTGGGGGTGGAGGGTGTGCAGCCCTGCCCTCTACTCTGTCTTGCTGAAAGGTCACCAGGTAGTGCTGTGCCCAGGTCTGAGATGGCAACAGCATACAGGGCAGGGTGTGAGCCCAAAAACAGGGGGAGCATTGTGGCGAGACCTGGGCTCCATTCACTCTTGAACTCATCATTCACTCACTGCTATATTTATTCATTTGACAACCGCTGTAGATATGAGCACCTACCGGGTTCAAAGTGCTTGGTCCAAATAGAATTTTATTGAATGGCTCATGGAACTCTTGGAGAATGTTTGGGTGATAGAGGGATTGATTCAGCACCAGCCTCCTTGCCAGGCACTCACGATTCCTTCATTTTTCAGTGAGTATTTGTTGAGTGTCTGCCATGTCCAGACACAGTCCCAGGTGCAGGGCAGCCAGTGGTGAGCAAGGCAGGCAAGATGCTTGTCTTCGTGGAGCTTTTACTCTCCCGAGTGCACAGGACTTCCTGATCTAACCCTAGCCTACCTTCCCAGCCTCATCTCCTCCCAGTCCCCACCCGCTAAACCACTCAAAATTCTCCAGTGTTCTTTCCCACTGCCGTGACTTGACTTGCATCTTGCATCTTGTCCTGCTATGGCCTCCCTCCACCTCACCCACCTGCTGAAGTCCTTAGAGCCCTGCCAGGTGTTCTTCCTCATGAAGCCTTTGCTCGCCAACTTCCCCAGGAGAGAGGCGGTCCCTCCTTCTGGGTTCCCCAGCACTTGGTACCTACTTTAGCTCAAGTGCTTCTTGTGTGGCATTGGAATTCTTTAATTCTTATACGCCTGTCACCTCTATAAAACTATGTGCTTGTCAAGGTTCTGTGTCCCTAGCACCTGGCAGAAGCCTGGCTTATCAAAGTGGCTCCACGAGTGTTTGCTGAATGAATGAATGAACGAAAATATCTTTGGGAGAGAAGGAGAGAATTGTGCCAGAAGAAAGACGGGAGACACTCAAACCTGAGAAGAAGGACGTCAACTACCTTAGGGACCTAAATGCTTGGAAGATACAAGGGATATTATTTACGGGCTTAAAACCCCTGTCCAAAATTATTTGTTGAGTGTGAACAATAATACAGTCTCTCCCGCTCCGAAACACCGCGGTGAAGGCTCCTTTGTCTGATTAAGGGCTGTCGGAATGATTGATGGGCTCCCACCGGACAGCTGAAACTTCTCTGCTCCTGACAGCCCGAGTGATAGCCAAGCGGAAACTGACCCCAGCTGACACAGTCATCTTAAAATATCTCTGTTTCCCTGCGGCCTAGATAAAATAGCTGTCGCACTAAAAGTAAGGGCTCTACTCGGGGGGACACTGGCTTCTCCAGGGACTAGTGATGAAGGAGCCTATGATGTCAGGGCACGGCCCTAAGAAACTGGTCCTGGCTGAATTGTATTCTGGGGAGCAGCGGAGTGTCCGGCCTCTCAAGGCTGGGCCCAGATGAATGAGCTACCGTCATCAGCAACACCGAGAAACGTTTACTCAGCGTGTATCGGCACGTGGTACTGGGTCCAGCTCAGATCGAAAGAGAATAAACAGACAGCCCTTTCCCAGGGGCACTTGGCAGCACACAAAGGATGGTAACGATCCCAGACTTTGCTTTGGGCCTTTTCAGTTTACAGAGAGCTTTCGGCAACACGGTGACGTGGGTAGGACAGGTATAAATATTATTTCCACTTTACAGGTGAAGAAACCAAGGCTCAGATAGGTTAAGTGTCTTGCCCAAGATCACACAGCTAGTAAGGGTTAGAGCAGGGTCCATTTCAGAGCAGGAAACAAATTGCACGCTCAAGGGGTAACTGGCGAGGGTTCAGCAAAGGGGTTCTTTAAAGAGCTGCGGGCAGGACTTAGGGAACCAACAATGGACTGGGAGGTACCCCGGGCTGTTACGGGTTGAATTGCCGTCTCCAAAGAAGATACGTGGCAATCCTAACTCCAGTATCTCCGAATGTGACCTTCCTTGGAAATAGGGTTGATGTGGATGTAATTAGTTAAGCTGAAGTCATACTAGAGCAGGGTGGGCTTTAATCCAATATGCTATGCCCTCAAGAAAAGAGAAGAGAGGCAGAGGCAGGCATGAGGGGAGACGCCATGTGAGGACAGAGCAGAGACGGCGGTGCTGCAGCTGCAGGCAAGGAATGCCAAGGATGCCAGCAACAGGCAGAGCTAGGAAGAGACAAGGAAGGATCCTCCTCCACGGGTTTCAGAGGGAGCATGGCCCCACTGGCACCTTGATCTTGGATGTAAGCAGCACAGCAAAGGAGGTTGGGCAGGGGTGACTACTGTGTCCACTTTGGAGCTGAAGAAACCAGGGCTCATCTCTAGCCTCCAGCACTGTGGGCGAATACGCTTCTGTTGTTGGAAGCCACCCAGACCATGGTATTTTGTTACAGCAGCCCTGGAAACTCACACACTGAGGGTGGCAAGAGTGGGCACCCCGGAGCTGGTGGTGTAGGAGTCCAGGGAGAGCAGAACCCACAGAAGGGGGGCTGCCTGGCCGGAGGGGTGACACAGCACTGCCAATCACTATCCCTTGGGGCAGGAATGGGACAGACAGATGCCCCTCTCTCCCTTCCTCCCGCCAGGTCTCCCCATGGTGTCTCCCATCTGCAGAACCTACCAGGGAGCCAGTAGGCAGCGGGTGACGGTGGTGTGGTTTGCAGAGTCAGCTGCCCGGGTGTGAGAGCTGCTGGGGTGGGTGGGCAGAGGCGGCAGAGCAGCTGGAGACCTCCCAGCACAGACTCAAAGCCAAGCCCGGACTCATCCTCCACCAGCATACCCGTTCAGAAAGGGACCATGAAGACACGGAAGGGACAGTTTCTGCCCTTTGGAGACATATGGTGTCATAAGGAGACCACAGAGGCGTGCAAAGCACGAGAGAATTAGTACATGCAAGAAATAAGTAAGTGTGCGGCAGGGAATATGTTGTGGGCAGCAGAAGGCAGGGTGGCCAGGGACACCTTCCCACCTCTCCTCACTTGTCCCATTGTCCCTGGTATAAAATAGGAATATTGCTTCCTTGCTGAGGAATAGCTGGAGAGATTGTGGCTAACAGAAACAGGCTATCAGTCGAGGTGGCCCAGGAAAGAGGACATAACCCACTGACCTCGGACAATCTGGGCCAGACTGAGCTAGGGATGGGGAAATTTGGTCTCTGAGGTGGGAAGAGGACTCTGATTCCATGGTATGACCCTGGAAGCAGGCACAGCCCTGCCCGGCTCCCTCACCTGGCAGGATCAGGGGAGGCCTGGGTTGTCCTGGGACTTCCAGGTGGGCCCTGAGTGGCTCTTCTCAGTCCGTGAACACCTGTCTTCCCCCTGTGAGCTGGAAGTCATGTCTGTCTGGTTGGCGCTGTGTCTCTGGGGCATAGCACAGAGCCCCAATATATATTTGTTGAACAAATGAAAGAGTAAGACCCCAGAGAGCAGGAAACACTGCCACGGAGGAGGTACCTGGAAAAAAAATCACAGGCAGGGCGTACCTGGGGGCCGGCAGGGCAAGGCCAGACAGGCTGCCACAGTTTGTGGGGGCTCCTGGTGAGGGAGGAGCACTTGGTCTAGTGACACCCCCACTCACCATGGGAATGCCCCAGAGCTGCAGGCAAACTGGAATCAGAGAGAGCAGTCCTGTCCCCAGACCCAGACCTCAGCGTCGCCACTGCAGACTGCCTGAGCTCCCTGGGCGCCATCTGCCCCAGCACCCCTTCCCCAGGCAGCTGGCCTCCCGGAACCTCAGCACAAAGCACTCTGCAGAGCCCCAGAGGGGATCCGTAGGGTTCCTCGGGGAACTGGGCAGAAGGCTGGGAGAGTAGGGAGCCCCTGCCGGGTCAGCAAAGGTCACAGAGGACGGGGGGCAGCCTGCTCCCGCAGACAGACAGAGCAAGCCAGGAGGAGGCCCCTGAAGACTCACAGATGGAAAGGTCTGTCCCCGCCAGTGTGCCTGACTACGAGACCGTCCTTCTCCAACTAGGACTTACGCAGAGGCTTTAATTATAGCTTGTCACTCACACGCCTTTCCCGGGAGATGGCTGAGCCGGACGGCGAAGGAAATGAAACTCTCGCTTCAGATGGCTCATTCTGTCTGTCAGGAAATTTCAAACTCACAAACAATAATATCCTGAATGGTGACAGGGCAGTGCCTCCCGAGGGCTCAGTGCCCTCCCCTGCCCCTCCGGGCCCCAGTGAGCTCACTGCCGTGCTGGGGTGGGACAGCCACTGCAGGAGGCTATTCCTTACCTGCTCCCAGCCAGGCAGAGTGACTGGCGCAAGGTCACCCAGCAGAGGGGTGGTGACACAGGGAGGTCTCTGCACGCTGCTTTATTGTGGACTCTCTTCTGTCTCTTTGGAGGTCCCCAGAAGAGAAGGCCCCGTCTATGATAACACTAAGAGTTCACTGTCACCTCCAGCTGCCGGGAGCTGAAGCTCTGTGTCAACCACATACTCCTTGGGCAGCCCCCGTGAATCGGTTGTAATTATTACCCTCACTTTTCATAAGGAAAAACAAGACTAGAGCGTTTGTTCAAGGTCACACAGCTGGAGCCAGGTCTTGACCCCAGGTCACCCAACCTCAGAGCCTGTGCTCTCAAGCCCACACTTTCTTCTCACGCCTGCACCCAGGTAAGCAGGTGGTAGAGCTGGAGATCTAGGCATTCGCCTCTGCCAAGAAGCACAGAGTATTTCCGGAAGCATTCAACAAAGGGCATCCCCCACATCATGTAGACACGCTGACCTGGAGCTCTGCAGGGTCAGCTGTGAGTGCTGGGGGCAGGGGGTGTCCTTGCCTCTGTCCCCCCAGCCTGGCCTGCTGCAGTGCTGGCAGCAGGGAGGGGAGCTGTGGCTCAGGTCCCGCTCCAGGCAGCTCAGCCGTGAGACCTGTGCCCTCGGCCCCTGGGTTTTGGATTGGACATCCAGAATGGACTACAATTAGGCCCTATAGGGGCTTAGAACAGGACACCATCTCCTGTGACCCAGAGGAGCATGGGACATGCCACACGGACCCCTTCCCAACAGCAGGGCCTGAAGCCCACTAGGTACACAGCTGGTGGCTTCTGAGCCATGCAGGAGCAAGCTGCTTTGGATTACGCTGGTTTGGAAGACAGCAGAGTTTCAGCCTTAGGACACTCCTAAGTGCAAGAGAAACTGAACGTAGTGCTGACCGGGAAGGGCAGGGCGTCCTTGTGGGCCTGTGGTCTAGGAGTGAGAAGCCCTGATCCAACTCCGGGCTCCCATTTTGCTGGTTATGGGGCTGTCAGCAGGTCCCTGAACCTGTGTGAGCCTCAGCTTCCTCATCTGTGCCATGGAAGTGGGGCCCTTCCTTCGGAGCCATGAGAAGGACCCAGTCTGTGTATTTCAAAATGTTTCCTTTCCTCCTCCCCTGCCAGATATTTCTGTGCTATTCACTGTGGGAACCAGGTCCACCCTGGGGTCTGATGCCTGGGTCCCCTGCAGTTTTTCTCTTTCAGGACTGTCCATGCTGGACGTCCAGGAATCCGTCCGTCACCATGCCTGTCTTCCTGCCCCAGAGCTGGTTCCCAGCTTGTGGGTTTCTTCTCCATGAAGTTCTGATTCTCTGTATCCTGATTCTCTGTATCCACCTGTCTGTCTTTACCATTTGAGGGGCAGCGGTTGGCTCAATTCTGCGAGGGATCTAAGAGAGTTGGTTTCAGTTCATTCAGATTTTTACTTGCTGTTGGGGGGAGCGGCGGCCTCCAATCTCCTTCTCCATTCATGTATATGGGAAGGTCTTGTACGATGAGTTGATTTCAGTGTACCCGGCTCATTCATCCAGTGCCCTCCTTGTGCCAGCCATTGACTCAAGGAGTGTGTTCTTCATTTAGCTATTCCTCACCACCCAGAAGGAAAGGGGTTACAAACTCTACTTTGCAGATGAGAAAACTGAGGATCTGGGCAGTTAGGCCATGCAGCTGCTGGGGACAAGGGTTTGCCCAGCTCCAAAGCCACAGATCCCCACTCTGATCACATGCTGCTGCTCACTCCTTCTGTCCCCCTCCCCACAAATGCCCGCTGGCCAGGCAAGCACGCAGAGCCACTCCTGGTCCCACAAGGAGGCTGTGGAGCCACTCCATCTGTGCTCGGGTGAAGGGTTAAGTTGCCTCCCGTAATGGGAGGGAGGGTGCTGGCAGCCCCCTGTGGCGGGGTCTGGTTACTGGGAAATTTGCTCAAATGGTGCATTAGAGTTTTATGAACCCGCTCTTTCTGCTGTCCCCATTGAAGTACCGAATGCCTGGGGCAGGCTGCCCTCCTTCACAGACCCGTTTGTCATGAGAATTGATTAAAAAAAAAAAAAAAAAAAAGACAGCCTGATGGCTTGATTGCATTTGTTTGAGGCAGGAGGAGGACTGCCACCTGTCTCTGCCACCCTCGGCTTGGCTGGACCAAGGGACGTGCCGGCTCTTTGTCCCAAAGCAGGAGTGCTCTGAGGAGGGCCAGGAGGTGCTGGGGTTGCCCGTGTGGTCAACATGGGGGTGAGGCAGGGACTCCCGGGGCCTGGGGTCTTCTGGCTCATCACTTCCTCAGCAGTGATGTGGCCTGTCACCTTGCAGGAGGCAGGGACACAGAGGAGCACCTACTCTGACACAACTCGCCAGAGCTGTAGACCAGGCTGCTCCGCCTTCGGGATCGGAAGCAAAGGAAGGCAGCGGCCCAGTGTGTTTTGAGCGGATCTTACCACCCAAGTGGCAAGGGAGCAAATCCCAGACACGGAGGGTGGGTTGAGGGAGGGCTGCCTTAGGGATTCACCTGCCCCCCATCAAGATTGTCCCAGTGTGGGAATGGAGCGTGGCCACTAGCCCATGTGACTCTCTGCGTAGGCAAAGCTGGGACCCTAAGCAAGGCAGCCATGGTGTTCGAGCCACCTGGGGATGGGGGCCACACTTGCCCCAGCTCCTGGGACAGTAAGACCTTTGGGTCCCCCCTCATTCGACAGAGGAGAAGGGACTTGCCCAAGGGCACACAATGACAGTTGGCAAAGCCTGGACCCAACTGGCCTCTAAACTCTAAGGAAAGGTGGCAGGAGGGGATGGTGACAGCCACTGTCCTTGGCCACCAGGACAGTGATGAAAAGCAGCACCCCTTGCCAGGGTGGGCCACCAAATAAACCTTGGCCTTCAGCAGAGAGACCAAGGCATCTGACAGTCTTCTCTGCTACCCCACAGCCAGCCGGTTTCATGTCATCACATGTCTGCGTCACGGCCATTGCTGCTCTGGGGCCAAGAGACCTACAGGGAAGGAAGGAGGGAGCAGGGGAGGCCAGGAGGAGGGCAGCCTGCGCCAGGGGCCTCTTGGGACAGCTGGGATGGGAGAGCAGGCTTATTTACACACAGCACACCAGGATGGGTTTCTGTATTCAGCACGTACCGGGAGAATAAAATCACTGAGATGCCACGTTGCTTTGCAAGGCATCCCAAGGGGCGCAGGGTTGAAAGTCCTAAACAGGGCTGGGGGTGTTCTTCCCTGAGCAGAAGGCAAAAAGGCCCATCCTCTGGGAATGCCTGGCAGAAGCCCCATCACGCCCTGCAGCCCCAGACACATGTAGTCCCCACAGCTGTCCCTGAGGACCAGCAGAGCCACCTCTGAGCTAAGCCTCTCTCTCATCCTGGCAGAGTGTGCAAGCACAGGACAGCTAGAGGGAACGCACCCTGGGGAGAACATGAGCCCACCTGCTGGTTCTCACCTGCCTCTCCCCAAAGTCAGCAGAGTGCCTGCTGCGGGCCAGGTCCAGGGATCTGGAATGTCAGTATAACCCAGAAACTTCTTCCAAAGGGCTTACAGTATGACGATTACAGGTGACTGCAAACAGGTGACTGCAACAGGGTGTTTAGAAGGCCAAGGTGCAGGGGAGCAAAGGTGCTCTGGAGGTGCCGGGGCTCTCGGCCAGGGAGGAGAGGCAGGGCAGGAGCTTCCTGCAAGAGCTGAGTCTGAAAGGATGGGAGGAGTTAGCAGGTCAGAGGGGTGTGACCTGAGGAGGGGACATAGAAGGTGAGCTGGCAGGAAGCAGCTGTGGGCCAAGGCACGGAGCAGGAGGCAGCAGCGTGGTGGCTTGGAAGACTGCAGGGAGGTAGTGTTGCTAAGCTCAGAGGGTGAGGCTGGGGAGGCCGGTGGGGCCAAGGTGGAGGAGCTTGGATGAGCTTCCAGGGAAACAGGCAGCGCGGTGAGCAGGGCCTGGTGCCTGCTGGGTCCACCCCCTGCGGTCCTTTCCCTGCAATGGGCACTGCTCCTTCCCCAGTCACGTGCTGCCAAGGGGGCCCCGTCACATGCCCTGTCCAAGGTCATCCTCAGGTCCTGGAGGCCAAGTCCATGCACCTCATCTGTCTCTCATCCCCTACCCCTCAGCCAGGCCAGCTTCAAAGACTCCTCCTGCTCACTTAAGGACTCAGGGTCCCCAGGAAGGGGACAAGTCTATATTTAGCATCTGCTCCATGGATGCCCTTAGATCCAGGGGAGAGATATGTGAACAGGTCACTGATGAAAGTTAGACCACAAAGAGCAAGGAGAATGCCCACCAGGGGTGTGATGGGGAC